>JAEBDU010000001.1:1905096-2010427 GCA_016802625.1 Heliconius numata | reverse complement strand
GCAGGTCCCGATTACAGCGCGTGGCTATAGAGAGTTCCACTGAATAATTTATTATTATTGCCCCCTTAGAATTGAATTATACGCAATCCAGATAAAAAGGTTTTCTGTGTCGCATTGCATATAATTACGATAAAATCTTTTTACATATCGACCAGTAGATTCGTTGAATATTAAGTAATCTAATGTGATGGATTTCTTTTCGTTTTCTTCAATTTCAATTTTATATCCGTCTCCTTTAATAACAGCTTTTTAGTCCACCATTCTATATGTAAATTTGCTAATTTTATTTTAAATGGCAGTTACTTGCTTACTTCAATTGGATTATATGATTTTTTTAATGAAATATTTGGGAAACTGTATTTTTTTTATATATAAAAACTATTTTGTTAACAAAAGTAAACTCAAAATATACAACATACATAGTTATACACTCATGACGCAATTCCCAAAACTTCGGCGGAGAGTTTTAATGGATAATAAAGTGTCTTAATGGATAATGAAGTGTCTGAACACAAAGTCTCTGTATCTACCCTACTAGGTGCAGGCAAATAAAGAATTTTGAGGATTTAGAAAACCTAATCTACAGAAAAATAGAAGAAATCTACGCATTCATATGAATAAATTGGCCATTTCGAACGGATATTTGAGATATAAGAACAATAAAATGTGGCCCGGATTTTCCTAAAATTACCAATACGCCAGCTGTTACTAAATATGGACTGAAGAATTTATCTTGCTAAGGTTTTTTGATTATAAACGTTAGAATCTAATTTGATAACAGAATTTATGTAATATAGTATGTTTCTATTATTATTATTATCAAAATGTAAATTAGATTTTAAATTATTTAAATTTTAACTAGTTGCCTCCTGCAACTTTGTTAGCGTTGTTGTAATTTATGAATCTTGTTATGCTACTTCAATTTTGTTTTCGTGCTAGAACTAATGTGCGCAAACTTTATTAAGTTAATACTTTTTATACTGAGGTACGTACGTAAGTAAAAGTATTCTTTCTTTATATTTGACTAGCGACCCAAATACGGCTTCGCCCGCTTAACCTTATTTGTATATAATAACCAAATTATATAAAATCTTTATTCAAATTTTAAATACAGGTGTAATTCTGATGTACGAGTATAAGGTATATTACTGTAAAGTTTTTTGTGGAGTTTTTGTATGAAAAAAACAAGTGGAACAAGCATCCGAACTCATTTTACATTTATAATATTAATTAAGTAAGCTTAGTAAATATAAATAAATATATACAGACTTGAATCTTTTACTATTTTATTATATTTATAGGTTATTATAGGTCTGCAAGGCAACTAAAACGATTGATCCGTAACCTACCACGTATACATGAATATGTATCAATTTTACATCACATATATTCTCAGAAAAGGAGATCAACATGTTTCAGACATAACTGAACGGAATATCAATGAGAAAAAGTATATTTTAACGACGGTATTAACCTTTAGCTAAAGGTCGTAGTGGGATTAAGGTAATAAATTAAGTAAGTTACCGCACCAAAGCGAACTGTCAAAAAAAATTAAAATAAATCAAAAACTTTAATCAGCTTCACGCTGTATCCCGCACACAGCAGGGTCAGCAGAAAAAACCGAGTGTTGAGACACATTGTTGCCCGTTTTCCATGGGATTCTGGCGGCATTGCGTGTTGAGTGGTGGCAATAAATATTTAATTTCCTCGATTGGGCATCAAACCCACAGTCACACACTTGTGCCTCTGTGCCACAACTGGCCTCTAAGAAAATATAAGAAGAGTGAATTATGGGGTAATTTATCAGAATGTCATCAATAAGGGTTTGGGTTGATATCACGCTTCCTTCCTAAAGCCATTCACTCTAAGGGTCTTTGATTACATTTATACGATATTTCATAATGTCACATTTTATCCCAACATTTTTGTAATGTTATTTTATTCTTATAAAAAGGTATTCAAGCATAAAATTACGATACGCATCTGCATTGTTATTTTCAAAATGTGTGAAACTAAGGTTCCAGGAGGTTCCCAGAGAAACTTGTCTTAACATGAGATATAAACATTATCTTTCGAGAAGGCGAACTTGTTTAATGCAAGCAAAGTCTTACGCGTCAAAGAGTTTCGTACTGAAGTGAGGAAGGTTTTAACAAAACTTCAATACCTACGAGTACCTACATGAAAAGTCGTTTCACGCGAGCGCTTTTCCTTGTCGCATTCAGTTCGTTTGTGGCGTAAAACAACATACTGTGCACAAATATTTTACATTGTTATACTATGTAAGATATAACTTTTATATTTTACCTTATTGATTTTGTTTTAGAGCAGGAGTCATTCAATCCCAATCGTTTCTTGATTGAGGACCTATTTTATAGAATTCTTGATTGCAGCACTCTGTAGGTATAATAAAAATAAATTGTAACAAGCAATTGTGAGTGTAAATTTTAAAGTATTTTCGTGTTAAGTGGCAGAACTCACCGAGCTTTGCCTCGACACCAGAGCGAAGAAATGAAAATATGAACGTAAATGAATATTTCATTTCCTCGATTGGGAATCGAACCAGCAACCGTAGCGTTATAGTCACACCCTTCTGCCGCTGCGCCATGAAGGCCTCTATATAATAAATACGAATAATAATAAGTTATTATTATACGTATTCATTAAAGCACTGGCTTCGAATTTATGTAGTTAAAGTACTATGTGCAGGAAATAATATGAATCTAAAAAAACGTATAAGTAAGATGTAGAATACATTTAATCATAGATATTAAACGAATACTAAAGAAACAGATATATAAATTAAATAATATGCAAAATAGCGGTTTTAAATAAAGTAGCCTCGCCTAAACGATTCCAGGCGAACCCGAAACGCACCACTTGTGAATATTATTCGCCTTAAGTCGGAGTGGACTTCACTCTAACAATCTTCTCTGGCGTAATTGCGATTTCAAGAGAATTTCCTACAAGATGAATTGTTTAAAACTTTGAAACGTTTGATTAAGTTATATTAAGTTTAATTATGCTAATAAATATTATACAAGATGAAGTCAATTTGAAAAATGCCTTTCGAAGATTCTAGGTTAGATTTCCTCTCAGGATTTCCTCTCTTTTTACAATTAATTTATATTAATTTATTTACAATTTCTTTTCTTTCTTCGATCTTCATATATACAAAGTAATATTTCAATTGATTTCTGCTTATTGATATAATTGAATTCGAAAAATGTGAAAAGATGAAGCAATAGATAAATAAAAATATTATATAAAATATCAAACTTTATAGATTTTAAGTATCTAATTTCTAATAATGTATAGTAAAATATATAAGTATCTAATTTCTAATAATGTAAAGTAATTAACCCGAATCAGTACAGTAACTCAACTGAGTACGAGGCAACAGATCTCGCTCCTTTAATTTATTTTACTGAATCCTATTCATTATACATTTTGACGAGGGTCTTACGGAGGAACATCCAATAAATTGAAGAATGTTTTAAATAAAAAAAGAAACAAAATTATACGACCGATTAAAATAAAAATTATATACTTTTAAACCGTAAGTAATTAAAAAAGGGAAGTATTACTCACCAGTACTAGGCATCATTTGAATTTCTGAAATTTATATTTACTAAAATAATATGCCGACAAGTTTAAATATTATCGACGAATTATACTTAGTTTATATTAACTCTTCTGCTATCGAGAATGTCAAGTGAAACTTTTTTATTATTTCCACGGACGCGTCTAGCATTAAAAAGTCATTAATCACAGCTTTTCTGTTGTAGAACGGAGATATGACGGGATGTCTTCATTCATTATACTTATTTTATGAAAAAAAAATTCTTAGATATTTTGTTATTAACTTACTTATTACAAAAAGTTAATACAAATTGTTTAAGTTTCATCTACATATATCCTTCACCATAAAGTTACAATTTCTCGCTTTTTCTTACATATACTATGGTAGGCAGAGAGACCCTCGTGTTAAGACCTTCCGTTCTTTCCTTGCCCGGCGCCCTAAGACTTGCCAGAGGGAGAAAATGAAAATAATTATTTTCTCTGAGCGGAAAACTTACCCATAACCATCACGTTTATAAATATGAATTTTATTCTCAAACTATATTGCGTTATTATTACTCATTATTCTTGTGGAAGAAAATGTATTAAATAAAACAATTTACTACGAATTTTAAAGAAGTATACTAAAATTAAAGAGTCTCCAAATCAAACAAGTAATTTAATAACAAAGTCGCCTTAGAATTTAGAAAGGTGATGAATATTTATGAATCTTTTCCTCGCGTCTTCTAATCAAAGTAATCCCAAGTGCAGATAATTCTTATTAGGAATTTCACATTTTTATTACTATTCATAACGACAATATATTTTTTTCAAGGCCGGTCATGGTTCAGGGGCACAAGCGTGTGACTGTAAGGGCGATAGGTTCTGGGTTCGATTCCCGCTCGAGCAAATAAAACATTAAATATTTTTATCACTTTGGTCTTGTGTTAAGGAAAAGCGTGGCGTTGAGATTCACCATACAACAAGCAATGCCTTCATAATTTAGTGGAAAATGGGGAAAGGAGTGTCTTACCACTAGACTCCCTCTACTTACTCTGCTACTTGCAGAATATAGCGTGAGGCTGATATTTATTAATATATTCGTTTTTATCTTTATTTTGGTGAGTACTAAAAAAGATTGTCGTTACCATATCATTATAATTAATGTATTTCCTTCTTGACTTTCCAACATTTTATTCATCTTATTTTTTGCTAATCAGGAACGAATGGAATATAAATACCTATATACATTACTAAAATAAATACATACCGAGATTTGAACCCACTATTATCACGCTAATTCTGGTATATTCTTTATAATATAAAATAGTAAAGTTTACAAATAAAAAAAATATATAGGTAATATATATTAAAATTCAATAACCAAATATTTTATTTTGTAAATGACTTCTGTAAAATTTGAAAGGGAAAAGGACATTTCAATGGAGTGACAGCCGCAATCGAAACTTAAATGAAGTAGACGAGAAAGCTTAATTAAAAATAACTTTTCTAATACTCGTTGAGAATTTCCGCAAACTCTGAACAAATATTCGATCAGAGATTGTGACTTTATATTTCTTGAATACGAGAAATACTTCTTTATACGATTGTCAATTTACTATAAAAGGCAAGAAGTGCGTAAAGATAAAAAAATAGTTTTCTTCATTTAGAATTGTACAGAAAATTTTATAAAGTACAAACTTAAGTTTTTTACTTAGTAACTTTAATTAAAACCTTCTTTGTGTTCTTTGTGACTACAGCATTTCTCAGTTTGCAAGGACTTCACTGAATACAGTCGTGAGCTTGACTCCAACTAGAGCAAATATTTAAAATGCCAAACCTGTTTTGGATAAACAAAGGGTAGTTTAATGTTTCACTATTTGGCACGTAATGCCTCTAAATGAAGCCAATGCTATGGTAACAAAATATATAGGTAAAATACTATCCCTGCATCTTCTTTGTCTACGTCACTCATAGTGACTCAGGGAAAGCAAAAAAGAATAACATAATTCCTGTAATAGAGGCTACTCGTGGCGCAGGGGCACAAGCGTGACTGTAAAGGCGATAGGTTGTGGGTTCGATTCGTACTAGAGGATCTGAAATATTTAGTATTTTTATTTTTTCGGTTTGGTGCAGAGTGCAAAAGAAAAACGGCAACAAGCATTACTTCCAGAATTTGGCGGAAAATGGGTGACGGAGAACTTAACAATAGGTTCCCTCTGCTTATCCTGCTGTGTGCGGGATATATGGTGCAACTAATAAAAAAAATGCAATCAATGCTCTTTCTTTAAATATTATTGTAGTATTATACGAGTATAGTATTTTATTATACGTGCTTACTTTGTACATAGTTCTTAGTACATACTAATATACAAATAATTTTATTTCTATTTACACAGTTATAAATAAATATCCTATACGGATATACATATCAGGGGGTCGCTGGACAAGTTCCTCAATCGAGTTGTCTGCACCCGTTGCAGTGCGAACGTTGTGCAAATTTGTGTAACGAAGTTCTGTAGCCAACGGATACACTGCACTGTTGCTACTATGTTAGTTTAGAATTAACTTTAAATATAGCATATAGATTTATAAGAGGAAGATATATATAGAATAACTAGCGACCCGCCCGCGGCTTCGTCTGCGTGAACTACGTTATTATTAATTTCTGTCTCCATGAGTATCTACGTCCTATAAGTGACGTCCATGCAAAATTTGAGACTCCTAGCATTTGTAGTAACGAAGTTTCATACAAACCCCAAAAACAACCCCTTAGAAGTCGAATATTGCAAATTCCCGTCTTAGCGAGCACCTACGTCCTATAAGTAACTCCTATGAAAAATTTGAGATTCCTAGCACTTATAGTTTCTGAGATTTCGTGATGAGTGAGTGACCTTTCGATTTTATAGGTATAATATAGATTATAGATTTTACACATATATAATAATACAGTTTATGTATTTAAGAAAAATAGAAATATTTAAAGTTTTAATATCTGAAAGCTCCTTTTTGGTCTTAAATTCTTTTGTTTTCATTATTATGAAGAGCACAGTGAGGTTCCAGAACTCTCATTGTTACATTTTTTTTGTCAGAGTCCTTATTCAATACTTATTGTCGTAACTCAGAGGCTTCAAAGAAGAAACAAATCATTTTCAAAAAAATCTACATTGAAGTTTAATAAAAAAGACAAAGCTTGTGAGGATTTTTCGCAGTTTCTGTGAAATGAAACCGTAGGATGTTTTCAGGTATACAGGGTGGAATTGCATTACAGGGCGCCACTTTAAATGAAACCACAGTTTTAACTACTCTATAAAAGCCTAATATAATTCGGAAAAAAAAATAATTCTCAAAAATAAAAAAGTTTTTTTTTCAAACAAAATAAATAATAAAATTATCGTTTTAAAATAAAACGCCATTTGTAAAGTATAACATAGGCACGCACACACTTACCTGTCAAAGCGGCAACGTCGCATACGTATGTGTGCGTGACACAAAATACAGGTATGGATAAAAATCGTGAAATGAAAAAAAAATCCTACGTCCAAACCGTTGAGGTACTTTGATTAATTTTTTTAATTCTGGGTTTGAAATATTTTATCCTATATGCAGTTTCAGTAAAAGGAGCGCTGCCTCTTCCACCCTGTATATATGTATATATATATATATATATATATATATAGATTGTAGATGTATTATTAAAAACAAGGCAGTCATGGCACAGAAGCACAAAACTGACGTAACCTGACGCTACTGGGCTCGTTTCCTGCTCTAGGAATTTAATTATTAAATGAGTGTTTTAACACTAGGTTTCCTCTGTCCGCCCTGCTATATACGATACAGTGTGAAGCTAAAAGAAAATAGCATGTTAACCAAACATCAATGATTTGATTAAAAAATTAATGCTGAAAGCATTCAATATCTTTTTAATAATCTATTTATTTATGCTTTACTGAAAATTAAAATGTGTAAAAATATATTTAATTTATTAACATCTAAAAAATATGCAAATTGTATAAAACTTGAGAATTAAAACAATTTCAAGAATAAAATTATTGTAGCAAACACTTTGCTTAGAAACGTACACGTGTGAGTAAAGTACTGGGTCAAACAATTACAAAAGTAAACAGAGCCTGAACATACATAAAGTGTTGTTAAAACAGACAAAAAAAATCTTTATATAATTTAATATTTTTACGAACTTTATTTTTAAAGTTATTTAAAGTATTTATTATTAGTGTTTTTTAAATTAGATTACATTAATATACTTGGAGAATGAAGACATATAAGACAATAACTTCTTCTTTCTTATATATTGTTATATATATCATGGCAATAATTAAATATTATGTTTTTCTTTTCAGTTTCTATTCTCGTTGAAGACACCAACGATAAATGGGCATTATTATCTTCCACCTTTTCCTTTTATAGTCATCGTTCGTCAACTGCCACGTAGCTCTACGTAATTTGCACAATTTGGTGTACGGAGTGCGGGAATAGCTCGACGAAAATGATTTACGATTCTTTGTTATTTCAGACGTGTCTTGCAAATTTAGTCGTTTGTGATAATGAAACTTGAAAAAGTATAATTATATAATGATTAAGACTATTAAATAACAAAAAAACATTAATAAGTGTATTATAGTAAAAAGGTAAGGATACACAATTTAGATCGTTACTTTCCATACATTTAGAAGATATTGTGCTGAGTGAGCACAAGCTTTAAGCAGACTTGAGCTTCACCATGATAAGGATTATTTGTAAATTTAACACTTTTAAACTAAAACTATCACTAACACTAACTATTTAATGTAAATATTTTTAATAACATAACTTTTACAAAATGTAAACATATATTTTTACTTACATTTAATTAATAATACATATAAAAACTATTATAGACTAATGTGGTTAGATATATGACACGTACAAATCATCGTATCATATATTAATGTGGTTAGATGTGTGTAATGAGGCAAGTCGACGCGCAAAGGCACAATCATGTCATTGTTACAGCTACAGGTTGTGAGTTCGATCCACATTTAAGGAAATTAAAAATAATCAGCTTCACAGTGTATCCCGCACACTGCAAAGGGAACTTAGTGTTAAAACACCCTGTTTCCCACTTTCCGTTAAATTTTACAGGCATTGCGTGTTGAGTGGCGGAATTTAACACCACTCTTAGCTTCGACTAGAGCGAAGAAATAAAAATATCAATTAAAATTAATATTTAATTTCCACCCCTGGAGATCGAACCCACAGCCAGTCGCGTTTACCTTCACACTTTGTGCCCCCGCTTCACGACTGGTCTCTAAAACTGTATACAATTAAAATTTCACGTGCAATTTGGGAAGCTCTGTCGCTTGCACGTGACACGGCCCGTCCTGTCGTTTTTGCGGCACGCTATTTGAAGAGCCGGTGTAGCTTTAGCAAACAACGTCAGTCTACTATCTATTAAACACACTGCTAATACTTTGACTGCATCATTGATGGTGAAGCTAATATAAAATGTGAGTTACTAATTAAAGCAACTTTCTACGAGCAAGTATAGCCTAAAATAATTACTTGCTACGTATTTGTACAATCTTCAACTATTTTTAATAAAAATAAAATAAATGAAAAAATAATATTTTTATGAATATGAATGAACTTTTTTTTGTTACGCCATAATGGTGTCACAATTTTCGTAAGTGTTTTTTTGATGCTCTATTTACTTCAATTTTAAAATACATTAAGTATGGAACAGTGAGAGCTAAATACTAGGTTCTCTTTGCAAATAGATACTGCAAAAATTGAATTACCCTAGGAAAAGCGTAGTGTACCCATAGAAAATGTAGAAAACTTTTTAATGGAGTCGTCACATGGAATTAAATGTGACATGTCAAGCTTTTACAGTAGCAGCCAAAGAATAAAGGAGAAAAAAACTTCACATTTTAAGATTTAAAAAAGCTGACTAGGGACTTATTATTGCGGGTTCGATTTCCACACGGAGAAATTAATTATTACTTATTAATATTTTCATTTTTTTCTGATACCAAAGCAAAGCGCGGCGTTGTTTACCGCCATTCAACACGCAATGCCTTGACAATTGGGTAATAAGTAAAGAAGCTAAGCGAAGTGTCTTAACACTCTGCTTTCATAGGTTCCCTATATTTCTATCCTCAAATGTGCAGTTTAAAAATGATCATTAATCAGAGCCTACAATCCTCGCCTGACATTTAAGCGTGTGGCAACTGACGTGGGCGTGAAGGCGGGGCAGCTCCAATTATTTACGCCGAGTTACCCTTTGACCGACGCGACGCGACGTTTTACTACAGTTGCTGAAATTAATGGCGATACAACCAAAACTTGAACTGGATTTAAATAGATTTAACTTAAATAAGTTAAGTTATGAAATACTGTCCGTAAGAAGCAGATCGACTGGTTGTGGATTCGATTTCCACTCGAGGAGATGAAATATTTATTTAAATTTATTCCATTCCTTCGCTCTGGTGTCGACGTAAAGCGCGGCGTTGAGTTCTGCGACTCAACACGCAATGCCTCCAGAATTCGGCAGAAAGTGGGGAACGGAGTGTCTTAACACTAGGTCCTCTCTGCGGGATACAGCGTGAAACTGATCTGATCTGATGAACATGTATGATTTACAATCACCTTTCTTAGAACACTTGGGCTGCTCAGACGAATCTTATCGTCAGATTATATGATTCTATTCTATCCTCAATTATGTAAAACCATTCAGCGGTTCTGAAGATATGAGGTAATAAAGAATATTACATACATACATACATACATACATATATACATAAATACAAGATACGCGCGAAAAACATAACCCTTCCATAGCAGTCAGGAATAAAGTCATCTAAGATTTTTTCATTTTAAATAAAAAGTTATTTATTAAGATTGACTTCAAAGAAAATATTTAAAACTGAGTTATATGTCCCTAAAGGCAAGTCTAATCCATCTAAAGTAATACATGAAATATCATTTTATTAAAGCATTTTTTCTTGTCACCCTCTATATTCGTCTACCGCCCGGAGTGTTTTGTACGATACCAATAACAAGAGGTCGTAATTGCAAGAATTTTATATAATAAGTCTACGTTTTATATTAGACACGTATTAATAAAGTTATATACAAGTTTTCATGGAAAGCATGGAAGCAAAAAAAAAATTAAATTACGAGTACCAATTATCGTGGGGAACTGGGTGTTTTAACACTAGGTTCCCTCTGCCTCCTCTGCTATGTGCGTGAAACAGCGTGAAGCTAAAAACATTTTTTTAACTATAGGTAGGCAGAGGAAACCTAGACACCTAGTGATTAAACACTCCGTTCTTATTTAGACACTTTCCACTCACACACACTCTCCACTTTTCGCCAGAGTGAAAAAATGGATTCATTCATTTCTCCGAGTAGATTGTTATCTAAATAAAAATATTTAAATAATATTGAATTTCTATGCATAAGATGACAAAATGTGATAAAAAATATGCATTTATTTTATATGCAACTAGGTTTAACCCGCTGCCTCACCCGCGTGGTTAAACGGAAATAACATCTCATTGTGTATGACATATCCTGTTTACGGAAGGTAACTCTGACATCAGGCACAATGGCTTATATAGCATTCCTTGATAAATAAACTATACGACTAGAGAAAGTATTTTTCAAATCGAATCAGTAGATACTGAACTAATAAACGTATATATTAATGTTAGAAAAGTTTATTTGTAATTATATAATAAAACAATAAACTCACTTGTGCAGTCTTCCATTTATTTCCTTCACCGTTTATTATGCGTCTAGCCTCTACGCCGTATCCGGAATCACACTGTCACTGACGATATCTGTTCTGTTCTGGTCTGTTCTGTTCTTTTTATTATGGCGTTCCGAGTGTGCCAGTTGAGCACAAAATTACTTCGCCAATGTCACGTTGAATGGAGAACTCACGAAAGAAGTGACGATATCTGTCACTTTTATAGCATTATTGATTTATTAACTACCCTCTTTTTATAAAACCTAACACTAGTTTAGTTTATAACGAACGGATCGAACTTAACTTTCATCCTAATTACTGCTAAGTACGATTTCAGAATATTAAACTAGAGGATGTCAAGCGCTTATCCTAATTGGCAGGGCTTCTAGGGCACGATGCCCAAGAGAGTGGTAAAACCTGGATTTGCTAGAAGCAACGATATCTAATTCTAGTCTAGTCTAGTTCTTTGACAGCTTAAACTAATATAAGTTTGTAATACATGTCGTCCGTTCTTTCTTTATTATAGGAGTGTTTTTACGTTTGTTTTAACTTCATCTTTGTATTTATTCATTCTTGATAAAATATTTATTTAATATCAATTGCGTAAACAACCAAAAATAACTTATTATTCGTGGAAATTATATTCTCGAGTAACGTAAATATAGGTTATGGAATATATTTTGACATTAACCGAGTTAACATTTTCGATAAAGCTAAAGTTAAATATGAAAATCTAATTAGCGGAATTGGTTAAATCGGTCGTGTCACTAGCAACTACAGTATCTGTAATGTTTATTGTTAATTTATTAAAAATAGTATGTGTATTATTAATACACATACTATTTTTAATAAATTTTTAAATGGTATTTTTCCACATTTGTTTATTTTTTTAGCCTCAGTCTTTATAGGTTTGCCAGAGAGAACTGAGCACCAAGCGCCTCGAGTCTCTTTTTTAATTGAATATTCTATTTAAGAATATATTTAATTATTTTTTTTTATTTTGTTACTTATTTATTTTAAACTGTAACATAACAATAAGATTTCTGAATGTATAACATATATTGTATAACATAAAGGTATATGTTGAATTCAGATTCGTTATTTACTCTAAACCCGCCATAACACCGTCTGTATCATATATTAATATTCTTATTCATATTTCATTTTATAACCATAATAATAATTTACTATTATATAAAAGAATTGTTATTTTGTGTTGTTATCTTTTAACCTCGACTTAATTAGTTTTTAATATGAGATGCTCCCATTTTCCCTTTAAAAACTAGCTCTCCTTTGAAAGAATATTAATTAACGTTTTTTATGAAAAACTATAAAAGTATAATGATGAAACTAGAAAAGGTTACACGAACTTTTAATATACCTATTATAATATATGTTATTATATAGGTGACATTTCCGACGGCTATATTTATATTTTTATTGTTAGTTTTTTTTACTTCTCAATGAATAATTATAAAAAAGAAACATATATACCATTAATTAATTAAACATAAACATAGATAACTAAATATAAGCAAAATATGTCCAAAAAAAACTTACAATTACACGTTATACGTATATTTGTATGTAAATGTTAAAGTTGACTGTATTGTTAAATTATGATATAAATCTTGAATCCTGACAACATGAGCACCGCAAATGCCACTTTAATCATTTTCATTGTTTACTTAAAACTTAACTTTAAATTAAACGGGATTACACAATATAAATGTATCCCTAACTTGAGGCCAGTCGTGCCTTAGGGACAGAAGCTAGAAATGCGGCATGTTGTGAATTCGATTCCTGCTCGAGGAAATGAAATAATTATTGTTTGAAACTTCGTTCTGGTATCGAAGGGAAAAACGGCGTTGAGTTCCGTCACTCGACACGCAATGTGTTGGGAGTGTTTTACTACTAGGTTAACTCTGGCTAGCAGTGTGCAGGATACAGTGTAAAGCTGAAAAAATCAATACTGGCATGTTAATTATGATAATGAAAAGATTATTTTATTTACTTACTTAATTACAAGTACAAAAAGGATATTTCAATATCTTTAATCATAAGGTATATAAAGACTATTACAAACTATATACAAAACTAATACTTTTCATATGGCACAATCAAAAAAAACCGATAAACCTTTTTTCCATTTTTAAAGTTTAGAGCTATATAGAGTGCAGAGTGATGTTAGGTCGCAGGATTCTAATTGGACTGAATATTCATTATGGAAAATGTACGAGGATATTTTTTAGCTGTGCGCTGGTGCTGGCATAGGTACGGCAGGGTGGACAGATGGAACCTAGCGTTGAGACATGTATTTCCCCGCTGTCCGCCTTATTTTCGAGACGTTGCGAATTGAATAAATCGACCTCGAACTCGGAACTTAACGCTGTGCTTTGTTTTCTTACCAGATCACAATAATAAATAAATAAATAATGTTTATTATTCGGACAACCCATGTTCCATATATGTTAGTAATAATACAATAAAACTTAATATATAGTGTTAGTACTTAATAACTAATAGTGACTTTGTTATGTAACACATATGCCGAATCAGCGGACAGACACCACTGTCGGCGATAGCCTTCAAGACACTGTTAATGATAATAATTCCTTCCCTGGAGTGGAAATGGAATCCCTAACCGTCACGTCACACGCTAAACTCTTGCGCTACAGCCTTTGTTAATTAATTACCTTTAGTTATATTTTACCGCAGAAATCAATCATAATTCTACATTACCATTTCCTTTCCTCCATTTCTCATGAACTTTGATAACTTTCAGCTAATTTCATCAATTTGCTTGACTCGTGTGTATTTTCAATACATTTATTGTACGTGACAACGAATAAGCCGGCAAGCACGTACGGCTTGGCAAGTATAATATGTATTTGGATGTTCCAACGTAATTAAGTCATAGTTGTTATCTATACAATGGAAACGCCTGCAAGTTGGGTCTAAACGTGAATGAATCTCATTAAATATGTATACCGTTACGGTATTCGAGCATCTTCAGTGAGCGACTAACTAGAAACGTTTTATTTATTTATGTTTAAAATGTTTATAACATAATGTTGATGTATAAACAAGATCTAATAGATAGATAATAGAATTTGTGTCGCATGATTTTTTCAAGACACTCCGTTCTCCACTTTCTGCTGATTTCTGGAGGCATTGCGTGTTGAGTGGGGGAAATCAACACCGCGCTTTACCTTGACACTAGAGTGAAGAAGTGAAAATAGAAATTTAAATAAATATTTCATTGACTTGAGTGGGGATTGAACTCACGACCAGTGGCGTTTACAGTCACGCTGTGATCTGTGCCACGACTGGCCTATGAAATATTTATAAGTAATATTAATGTAGGTATTTATCATCCTAAGTGATTTTAGAACGGAAAAAGGTAAAATAAAAACAGAATAAATGGCACTGTTTTAGTTGAATACCTAAGGTATTTAAAAAAATAAAACCTTTTATAATTTTTTTCATCTGTGGCATTTCTAGCATACCAGTTGAGCACAATTCATGCCAATGTCACGTTGTAGAGAAAACACACGAAGAAAATTGGCTATTAAAAAAGGCATAAACTTACTATACAATATAAATATAAAAAGACTATAAATATAATTGACAATTACAAAAATAATTCAAGATATTAGGTCTCTTTCAAACATCGTATAGCTGTTTTATTAAAAATTTATTACAAGCTTCTCTGGTCTTATTAAACAATTTTCTCTTGTAAATTTAAATCAAAACAACATAAAATTATTTTCTATACGAAAATACGTAATATCTTCGAGCTCGTTAATTATTATCTCTTAAGATGACTACAATATCTTTTGTTTAATATCGTAGGTAAAATATTTATTTTGCTGACGACCCAACCTCGTTATGAATGTAAATATTTAACGGCGGCGTACCCTCTTAAATTGCCTCCTTCATTTCATTTTGCTTGGAGTTAAATGAAAAAATTCTTGTCAGTAAGATAACATGAATCAGTTATGTTAATATAGAAAAAAAACGTAGTTTTGATGGAAATTGACTTGAAAAATTATGAACAGTTTTTTATATTATAATACCTACATATATCATCTTTATTTTAGACACATTACTTCTGATTGATGAAAACATTGATTAAAACATTTTTTTTTAATTTATTACAAAATATTACTGTATAAAAAATATAATGCCCAAAACAACTCTAAATAAGAGGAAAAAAGTTTTGCCGACACCGGCAAAAATTATTTCTCATATAAATCGCTCAATCGTTTTATACCTTATAGATGTTCGTTCAACGAAGCAACAGGCGAGCTTTAGTATAGCGCTTTTATGTCTATCTACTCAATAACAACTTTATTTGATACTAGAATCCTCTTTTATTATTTAATTTTATTAGATTAAACATTCCCAAGAAAACTTTATTGTATATTAAATGACAATATAAATGTAAATTAAGCAAAATATTAATAGAAAAAAACATTTTTAATTGTCAATCTATAATATAATACTTTTTGTGAAACATGAGTAAAACAACGAAATAAAATAAATATATATTTTTCATAAAAAGCAAAAGTAATCTAACACCGGATTTGATAAGTTCTACGATAAAACAAAGTGAAAATCGATTGTGATAAAACGTAGCGCGAAAAACAAGCTGCGTAGCGCGGTTCTACGAAACGTGTTGAAAATGATTATCAACTAATGTACGATTTATATTAATATATTAACAATAAATTACTAAAATTTCCATATAATTTTCCTTGTGATACAAAAGTTAGTATTATTTTAAAGGTTACCCTGGCTTTGGTTAGAGTAGTGTAACCTCCCGGCCACCACTCGCCGCCCGAGCGTCCCGCGTAACGCACGTATCCCGTTATACCTGATCGGAAATTACGTTTCCCGATAATATGTGTTGAGTGGACTTCCAATATATCAACATGAAAGGAAGGCACCAATTCCGTCGCCGCTTCAGCTTGCAGCCGTCTTTCCTTAAAGAGGAGTCAGAGGAAGATCGCAGGCCCCCAAGGTACGTTCGTACGTTATGTTAAAATTTATACTATAATTATTAACTCTTATTTTATTATAATAATATAATTTAATAAAATAATCTTTTCAAATATATCATAACTTTGTTTGAGACTAAGTTGAAGCAATTATAATAATTGAACTAAGTGCTCGATCCTCCGGCATATCCAGTTTCAACTGTTAACTTTTCATAATACACTAAGTTGATATTTATACTTGTAATAAAGTTAATTTCGAGCATTATATTCGTGTATTACATTGGTGGCGTAGTACATATATTTATATTTATGTAAATTAAATAATGATTACATTTAACAATCATAATTTATTGGTAATAACAATTCCAAATGAAGGAATACACACAATTAAAAGAACATACAGGTCATATGTTAATTACACTTAAATTAATTTAACTTTTATATTTTATTTGATAAATTAAGTATATAAGTTCATATTATATTAATTCTTTATACTTATAAAACGATTCCTCGATTAACCAATTCCTTAATTTGTATGTAAAAACGTAATAGGTTTTCCAATATTATCCAAAAGGCATCGATAATCAAGTGGGTTGCTCCAATAAAGGCAGCTATTGACATTTTGTACACATTACACTTATTGTGAAAGCGACTTTGATGTTGACGAAGGGAAAGCAATTATTGCATCTCATAAACGACTCGTCTCGTGCTTACTCTCGTCTGTTGTATTTTACTCGTATTTATACAAGAACAAAGGATAATTTAAATATTTTAATGTAGCATAGCAATAACTTTAACTTATCTTCTATATAGGAGACAAAGAGGACATAGTGTATATATATTCCGTTAAGTAGCTTTCACTCTTTATAAATGTTATAAAGCTAAAGAGTTTGTCTGGCTGTACGTGTTAATCTCTGTAATAGCTGTTATAATCGAAAAGTTCCTCATCTTAGATAGAATTGAAGGTACGATTATAAACTTTCTAGAAATAACACGAGGAAACTCTCATAATAATGCCAAATTTATCATATCATCATATCTGTATTCATGACTATTTAAATACGTCAGCTTCACGCTGTATCCCGCACACCCAGGGTAGGCAGAGGGAACCTAGTGTTAAGACACGCCGTTCCCCACTCTCTGCCGAATTCTGGAGGCATTACGTGTTGAGTGGCAGAACTCAACGCCAAAATTTAAATACGTATAATGAGAATATACCATTTTTGCAATTGTTATCTGTTTTGAATATAAATTGGCTGTTTGTAGATATTGAACCCAAGCCCTTTATTTTAGTAGTCAGAGATACTAATAACTAAATGGATAGGCAACTCGGTAAATAATGTTTTGTATAGACAGGGCATATAAATGAACTTTTAAATCCATTTATCGGTTGATATGATATCAAAGCACTATTGTACAACTTTAGGTTTGCTACTTTCCCAGGTATTTAAATAGATAGTTAGTTAGCTATCATTTTGAAGTCTCGAAAGTCCTAAGCAGTATTTAAGCTCCCCATTGGTTAATAAAATACAAAATATGAATGTGAATGAGAACTAAGTGTCACTTAGTTCTTTATATATACTATTATGTGATAAATAAAAACAAAATGTCTCTACCTATTCATTTTGATAAGAAAAGGTCAGCATAATTTAAAGGGCTCAAAAATATTACTGTATCTTTACAACAAAGGTGAATAAAAGGAGGAAAGGCCTCTATAGTCATCCTCGATGAATGACAAAAACATTTTTTTAATTCGAACCACTAGCTCCTAAGATTTACGCGTTCATTCAACTTTATATATATTTATGTATAAATGCGCTAAAAACAAATGTTTAAGCAAAAATAATAAAAGTATAAAATCTAAATTTACATAAACTTTTGTTTATCTTTTTACCGCACTACTTACCATTTTTAGAGCTCCCACAGGTGGTCATGAAAAATTTTATCATTTCTATAAGAAAAACAACATTTTACAAGAGAACTTTCAAAATTTATTTTGAAACTGCTCGCTCAAAACAATGAACTTGCTTTCAGGTTTAATGAGATTCTTTCTTTAATATTTGTGTTTATATAGGTACTTTAGTTGTAAAAAGTTTTACCTATTAATCCAACAATCTTCAGTATAATTAAAATATTATGATAATTGACTATATATTTTTTTGAAGACTAAACAGTATTAAGTACTATATAAGTTTGACAGACTTAATGCTATGCGGAACCAATCTCATTTGGAGTTACGTAGATCTGTAATATAAATAGAAATTTCTTAAATATGAGCTTGGAATAATGTAGCATTCGTTAGTATATTTCCTATTTTTCACTTCTTGCTCTGCTTTCGTTACAGTTTCTACGAAAATTGATTATCCAGTCTAATAAGTTATTTATCTTTCTTTTTGTTTCATTTAGTCTAAATTTGTTCAGGTAATATAAATATTATAATCATTTTTAATACAGGCAACATTAAAAAATATGAGAATGGAAAGGGATATCGAAATGGCTTGGCATTACTAAGGTTGCGATAAAAGTAATTATGTTTAAAGGGATTTGAATCCTAAATAAATTCTAATAGTGAAATGTAAATACGGTATTTCATTTATGTGGTAAGAAGATTTACGTCCACACAGCTACCGTTCTGTCAGCCCCCCGCCGTGATTCCTGTGGCTCCGACTAGTGTTTCTAGAAAGATCGCTGAAAGCTATAGATATTTCATTTTATTAGATAGAAAATTAGAATATTTGTTAAATACATATGTACGAAATGATTGAGTAATAATGAATTGAAATTAATTTATTCAATATTTCTTTGAGTATTGGTAACGATTCTGACGATATTATATGGTATAATAAATTAAAATTTTGTTATTAAAGTCATACCCAAACCAAATAGATATTTTTTAATATTTATAATTAATTGTTTTTTTTTTATTATAATAACCTGAGACAAGATTTTGATGTAGTAGGCAAGTCTGTGTGATACGAGTTCAATTCAGAAAAATATTAAAATTTTTGTTTGGTCAATCCTGAATAACATGTCTCTTTTATAAGCGGTAAATGGATAATACATATGTAAATATTTTCCTCGTATTTTAGCTTGCTCTATTATATATTTGCAGTATTTTTTTTAACATCACGCTGTATCCCGCACATATCACGGTTGACAGACTCTTCGACGTGACGATATGACGTGTTGAATGGCGGAACTTGTCACCAGAGCAGGGAAATGAAAATATTTAAATAATTCATTACCACGAACGGGAATCAACCCTACAACTGATGTGTTCACAGTCACACGCTGTCCCACTGTACCACGCTTCATTCATAAAATTTTAAATAAACGAACCTTAAAGGTGGTGTAGAGTCTACAGAGCGTTAACTAATTTACTGGTTCACTTCACCTTGGATTTTCTACTTACTTTGCCGAATTTGGTAAGGGGCTAATCCTAAAACAATTTAGAAGGTGTTTGTTTTATTAATTAATATTACCTTGCAAATTATATAAAGTATCTGTGTAAAATGTTAAATTGTTATTTTTACTCATAACTCATACTTTATGCAATTGTGGGTGTAATTTTAGGCCGTATAAATTTTTATCCTTTAAATCTTGTAGAGGATTATGAGATATTTATAAAATTATATAAGACTAGTGGACCCGAACGCGGCTACGCCCGCTTGAACTATACGAATATTTAATAAATATATTTATGAAATTATTTTTAGTTTTCAATACGGAGATGCGTTAAGCAAGCTCATTTTGGGTGACGTTTTCTAACAACAAACTTTGCAAATCGTTGCCTAGCAACAGTCGCATAGCGACAGTTGTTATTAACATGACGAAATAAATTGCATGTCAAATTAATAAGTATTTTAATATATTGGTATATATCGAAAATATTACAAATATGAGAAAAAAAGTATCCTATGTTCATCCCGAGACCCTCAAGTATCTCTATATGAGTATTTTATCACAATTAAATTAGACAGACAGACAGACAGAGTTACTTTCGAATTTATAATATAGGTATAGTAAATAAAGAATCTTCTTTTAGGGTAACAATAGGGTCATTTTGTTTATATAAGGAATAATTTATCATTCATAGACATTCTGAATGCATTTTTCTATATCCATACATTGAAATTGGCTGAATACTATCTTGAGAATTCTAAAGCAACACGTGCAGACGGACGTGTGCTAAAAGAGACGACTATGTTATAAAAGTTTTCTATAGTATATATTTACATTTTTCATTTTATTTTATTTAAAAATAGGACACATTTTATTTTAAGCTTGTTGGTGCTTTTACGATATTTCATTTAACTTCTGTTTCTTCCACCTCCACCTTGATCGTCTTGCTGTCAAATATATATCTACAACTTTCACCTTTTTTCGTTCTTCTTCTGTAATATTCAAGTTTCATAGCCATATAACAGAGTCAGTACCAACACTACATTGTGTACGGCCTAACGTATTAGCTATGCTGATGTTTAGCAGCATGTTAATTTCATTACTGCCAGCAATACACCTTCAGTATTTACTAAACTTGCATCCCAAAAATACCAAATATACTTCCCAGATGAACTTCCACGAAATAAAAAAAAAATATTATTAATTATTATCAGACTATGCAACTCAAAAGAATTGTTCTTAGCCAGACATAAAATATATTCATTTGAATGCATTAGCTATATCTTTTATAAAGAAAAATCTTAGCCGCCTTATCCACGTGTAAGCCTTCCTCCATTGTTTACCTTTGAAATGCCGTACCTTCAATATCCTTCATTAAAACGGCACGTGCATCGATGTCAACTTCATGTTATTATATAAAATTTCAAACAATACCAGCCGTACCTGCAATTACAGCTACTATAAAGCTTTAGTTGGACTTCTTATTTCTTCTAGTGATTCGGTCTAAATAATAGTTTTGCTAAAGCAAAAGCCTTTTTAAGTAACTTTGTTCTAGCCATTTGTTCTTTAAATAAAAAGAAAAGCTTTGAGCATGAAAGATTCTGGACTTTCCATATTTTAGAAATACAATGAGTTTTTAAGCTTACATATATTAAATACTTATTTATTATAGAAATTTTGAATGCATGATTTTGATAAGCAATAGTAAATAGTAATATTTAAGTAAAGTTAATATTATCATATTTATACTAATGTTAACCACTGAAATGGAACTGTCATAATGCAATAAATACAGTATTTTGTTCGTAAGTTTTTTTATGTTAAAAGCAAGCAATTCAGCGGTTTAAAATAACTAAATTTAAATATAGATGTTATATTAGCTAGATTTTAAACGTCTGTTCACGCCGGACTCCGTGAAACATTTTTACACGGCGCACAAAGAATCGCGTTAGCTCTTTCATAGAACTATCCTTTCATATGCGAATAAAGGCTATGGCGGCGTCGCACCCCGTTTCAGTCTGTAACATTATTATTGTTCGTTCATCCGATATTAATGTTTTTTTATAAAACCCCAGTCTGTGTCTCCGTGCGGGGAGTGGTTTCAACGTACCCTTGCTATTTTTAATTCCCGGCATTCATAATAATAGATATGAATGCTATGGCAGAGGGAGCCTAGTGTTAAGACACTCCGTTCTACCTTTTCGCCGAGTTTTGAAGCCATTGCGTGTTGAATGGTGGAACTCAATTCAAAATTCAAAATTCAAAATATTCTTTATTCAAATAAACTTATAATAAGCACTTTTGAATCGTCGAATGAACATATGAACAAAAAGCTACCACCGGTTTGGAAGGCAGTTCTGCTGAGAAGAGCCGGCAAGAAACTCAACAGTTGCTCTTTTCAAAATCAATGGTACGATCACAATCTGTTACATTAGTTGGCAGCTATCCTGCATTACATTCAATAGACATTAATTCCATACATGTTTATCTTCTAAATATTCTTGAACAGTGTAATAAGCTTTATTTGTTAGAAATTTTTTTACTGATATTTTAAATTTTGGAAGTGGCAAACCTAGAATACACTGCGGAATTTTATTATATACACGTATGCTCAGACCCATAAAAGATTTATTAACTTTTTGGAGGCGAAAACTTGGAGTAACAATCTTATCTTTATTTCTCGTTTCTATCGTATGATTGTCACTATGTTTACTATGACAATGTATACTTTGTCGGACAAAGAGAATATTATAGTATATAAATTGGGAAGCAACTGTAAGAATACCTGCATCTTTGAAAACATCTCGCAGAGAATCTCGCGCTCTTAGTTTATAAATATATCTTACGGCTCTTTTTTGGAGAATAAATATAGAATTTATGTCTGAAGCACTGCCCCATAGCAGCATTCCATAAGATAAAATACTATGGAAATAGCTATAGTAGACTAGTCGGGCAGTTTCAACGTCCGTCATTTGTCTTACTTTTTTAATTGCAAACGCGGCAGAGCTGAGTTTATCCGCGAGTGTTTCCAGATGAGCATTCCACTGGAGTTTGGAATCTATAGTTACACCTAGGAAAATAGCTGATTCCGACAAATTGAGAGCTTCTCCTTTAATTAGTAGACTAAAATTATGTTTTTTAACATTTGGCAAAGCAAACTCAATGCATTTAGTTTTTTTAGCATTTAACATTAGATTATTAACATCAAACCAACGAAGAATATGCGATAATGCACTATTCACTTCGTCATAATTTATTTTGTTTCTGTCAACCTTAAATATTAAAGAGGTATCATCCGCGAAGAGTACAATATCACATAGGTTCTTTACATAAAAAGGCAGATCGTTAATATAAATAAGAAATAAAAGGGGACCAAGAATAGATCCTTGTGGAACGCCCATCTTTAGAGGAGATCCAGATGATTTTACATTATTTATACTAACCTTCTGGATTCTTCGGTTTAGATATGAGGCAATAAGATCAAGGGCAGTATCCTGTATACCATAATGATATAGTTTTAATAACAGAGTTTCATGGTCTACACAATCAAAGGCTTTGGATAAATCATAAAACACTCCAATAGCATTTTGTGACTTCTCCCATGCGTCATAGATGTGCTTTAGGAGTGCAGCACCCGCATCCGTAGTGGACTTGCCTTTGGTGAAACCATATTGCTCACTATGGAAACAGTTGTTAATATTTAAGAAAAGTGTGAGCTGATTGAACATTATTTTTTCGAATATTTTACTTAAGGATGGTAAAACAGAGATCGGTCTGTAATTTTCAGGCTCAGATCTATCTCCACTTTTGTAGAGCGGCACTATTTTGCTATATTTCATTAAATCAGGAAAAGTACCGGATTCTACACAATTGTTAAAAATTAGAGCTAGATAAGGAGCAATATTAGGTATAATTGTATTAAGAACTTTAACAGACATGCCCCATAGATCACCAGTTTTCTTTAAATTAAGGCTTTTAAAAGTTTTGACAATTTCATATGGTGACACATTCTTAAACACAAAATTTTGTCTACAACTATTTACATGGGTTTTTAGTATTAATTCTGCTTCCGAAGGAGATGAAGGCAGTGAACGTGTTACTTCGATAGGTATATCGGAAAAAAAATTTTGAAAAGTATTTGCCACTTCTAAATCTGAATTTAAGATCATATTATTAACTTTTAATTTAATAGGTTCACTAACAGCTCTAGATCTCCCAGTTACAGTAGTAATAGCATCCCATGTAGCTTTAATTTTATTATTAGAGTTCAAAATTTTTGCTCTTATATACATAGACTTAGCCTGGACACATACCTTTTTAAATATTTTTGAAAAATTTCTAACTTTTAACAAGAACGCCGGATCTTGATTCCACTGCCTCATATTATATAATTCGTATAGTTTGTTTCTGCTTCGGTATATACCAACAGTTGCCCAGTCGCTAAAAGTTAACTTCAAGTTTTTATATATTTGTTTAACTTTAAAAATGTTATCAAACTCTGTAGAGAGTAAATTAAAAACTTTACAATATACCTGATTCGGATTTAACCCGGTTATTTCTAAGTTTGCTATTTTTTCACTTACTTTATTATTAAAAAGATTAATTTTAGTCAGTAATTGGTCTAATTGATATTTGTTTACGTTCTGCGACTGTTTCATCTATTACCGAAAACATTTGACCACAATGATCCGAGCTTAGATTAGTAATAATTTGTTTTTCTACAGTCTCAAAATGACAAAAAACATTATCTATACAAGTAGCTGATGTATTCGTTATACGAGTTGCTTCAGAGAAAACATTAAACAAATTAAAAGATTTAAATAAATTTAGAAGACGAAGGCTTAGTGATGTCACCTGTAGTATATCTATATTAAAGTCTCCGCATACAATTAAAGATTTGCTATTCGAACTCAAATTATTAAGAACATCCTCCATTTTCTCTTCAAATATTTCAAAGCTACCTGAGGGGGGTCGATACACGCATACTATAATATGTCTATTGAATTCAACACAGGACAGTTCAATAGAGCGTTCGTCGGAGAGAGCTACTATATCTGGTCGCGATTTACAACGTATATCATTTCTTACTAATATAAGCGAGCCGCCGCGGATGGCCTTCTCTCTAACGAACGAACTTGACAGTTTATAATTTTCAATATTTACTATATTACATTTCGAGATCCAATGCTCTGTTATACACATTATATGAATATTGAATTTTTTTAGAAATAATTCTAGTTCCAGTTCTTTGCCTCCTATGCCTCGCTTTGCCTCAATACCAGAGCGATGAAATGAGAATATAAATTTAAATAAATATTGCATTTCCTCGAGTGGGAATCGAACCCACAACCATTTGCGCTTACAGTCACAGCGTGCAGCCTGGTAAAACATGATAACTAAATATTAAAGAAGTATATTATTTTTAGTATCATAACTAATATATATTCCGAATAAGATAGCTGACCTTGACACAGCAGTTGTTTATCTAATACTAAATATGGAATGTATTGATTAACCCATACTCAATATATATTTAATGCGTTTATGAATTTATAGAGTTCAAAAATAAAAATAGGCTTCAACATTTTATTTTAGAATATCTATTTCAGTTAACGTAAGTCAGCGACTCTTGACCTTCTCCACTGGTTAAGGGGACCGTTTCATGTTAGAAGATTAATCAGGTATCTTAATTTGACATTTATAATATTACATAATCGTGATCGAATAGCTGAAAGCTACGTACATATAAAAAATAATAAATTTCAGAGTCCAAATGAATTTATAAAAAAAATAAATTTTTATCTAATATGCCTGAAATGCGTATCCATCTGGATGTAAACGAGAAAAACCTCGTATTTATCGAGGGTTATTTATTGGACGGTTGCCCATTTACCAAACATTATTCAAGCTGCAGCAAAGGGACAGAAGGAAATGTGTACATTTCCTTATTCGTAATTTCTTAAAATCACTTTGTATATTGAGTAACGCGACGGTCGTGGGTTCGATCCCCACTCGAGGAAGTGAAATATTTATTTACTATATTATTTGCTCTGGTATCTATGTAAGGCGCGGCGTTGATTTCTGCCACTCAACACGCAATGCCTTCAGAATTCGGCAGAAAATGGGAAACGGAGTGTCGTAACACTAGGTTCCCTTTACCTACCCTGCTGTGTGCGGGATACAGAGTGAAGCTTATTTTATTTTTGATTAAAATTTTGCTTAAAACAATTCCATTATATCCTTGTAACCGACTTCCGAGTATCTCAAACCACTAACGACCTAAAGTAACAATATTTTATTACTTTCTTAAATGGATAATAACGACAGCGTTATATACTTCGATTGTTTCTCGATGACTCAATAAAGCTGTTATGGCACCACCCGCAGATAAATAGAGCGATCAGCTCGTAATGACGTGTTTCGTTTGTTTTCCAAATGTTTCTAAAATTGCACTCTTTCTATTTCTCCTTCTAAGTAAATAGAAAAACGGAAAAATCTATAAAAAGCTGTTTAAACCCATCGAACTTTAACAGAGGATTTAAGTATATTATGTTTGGATATCTGGCTGGTGATAACAGAAAAACTTATCACTACGTTCTTTCTGTTTATTGATCAGTAATGGAGCAAATGGCCGATTTAAAAAACAACCTACCATTAGTAAAATGTTTCATATACAAAAACCAGATAAAAGCTTCAAAAATATCTAACAATTTTATTCATAGCTTTCAATTCTATAAACAATACAAGTTATTTTGGGACACATTTTCGTTGGTGATAAATTTAGGTTTTCAATGAAATTTCAAGGCTATTTTAAGCAAAATACAGCTGTTATTTTTAAATATAATGGTTTGATACGAATATTTTTTTTATCTAAATTCTATAGTACTTGTCTTTTATGTTTTGTATATCGTTAAACTGTAAACGAGTTATTTTATATAGGTGATTATCTCTCCCAATATTTTTAGGCACTCAAAATCGTTTTATTCGACGTTAAGTTCTAACGATATTGTTATTACCTTCACACTCAGGCGATTTGGAGATTACTTTAGCTTTTATTTTTCCGGTTATAAAAGAGCTTTTCTTTTATAACCGGAAAATAAATTGGTTCCAAATTATGATAACAGAATTTAATCTTATTCAATGATTTTATTTTACAAAATTATTCAATGTATTAAAATATAAACGAAACATTTGGAATATATACAAATATCGTAAAAAGTAATTCCGTTGCAGTATTTACTTAACTCATCAGATTTCAATAATTTTTATTCGATTCAATCTCAGTAATTTCGAATCAATCATCAAATAGGATTTTTTATTTACTTCCATATAAATATGTGGGTTTTATTCCCACTCGGAAGAATGAAATATTTAATATGTTTATTCATTTTACTTGCTCTGGTAAGTACTACTCAACACGTAATGCCTTCAGGATTCAACGAAAAGTGGGGAACGAAAATATACTAATTGCGGAATATAGCGTGAACCTAAAATAACGGTATATTTAGTATATATGCTACAATTTTAGTTATCTACGAGTTGTGATTAGAAGGCAGAGTGATCTGATTTCCATTTCTCGTAAAATGGCCTGTAACGTGGTCACTGGTAACAAAATTAGTCGAACCCAGGCGTTTTGCGGGATAGACCCAAATGTACTTCTAGCACTGCGCGAGCAAATGAAGTTGAGCGATGTTGTGGCTTATCATGGTAATTTCATAGCCGAACTTAGAGTTTGTTTAAAATAAGGAACTTGTAGGATTATTTCAAATGATAAGGCTTAAAAATTGTGTGGGCAATGGTTATAGTTATTTTTTGCAAAAGTATATGGATGTATAATTATTATCTGAGCTGGTTTTATTTATGAAACTTATCCAAAGAACCTTCAATTTCTTGTTTTTCTCTTTCATTGATTCTGAGATATAAATATTATAATGTTTTATTTAACATTGTTTTCCCGATACCAGTCTATTCACCTCACCCATTTAAACTAGAATGCCGGAGTTAGACGAAATATTTAAAATTTTAACTATAAAATAACTTTGAATTTGAACAACGAATTCTCCAGTACAGATAAACAATATTTTCACTTATAATATACTCGTACATTTTTTACTTTTTGTACACTGAATACTCTGATTAGATTTCACCTAAAACAATACATAGACGCTTATACAGCTACAATGTTTGTAAAAGATATTAAAATTCCACCTGAGCAAACATTCTGAGAGCTTATTAAAATCTAATATTTAAGAAAATAGACTAATTTTTGATCTGAATAGCAGTTTTTACATCTTAAGCGGTTTGTTCGTGTATTGTTTGTAACATAAAATTTATTGGTGGATCGATATTATAACTGCGACGGTCGACCGATAAGCAGTGACACTGCGAACATTAGATAGTACGTGGAAACAACAGATACCGTTAGAGGTGATACTATCCTTTCGATTGTATATAACAACTCTGTAAAATCGTAATTTGCTTTAATAGCTATAGAAATAAAGTAAGGCCAGTCCTAGCGCAGAGGCACAAGCTTGTGACTGCGCGGCAGGTTGTGGATTTGATTCTCACTTGAGGAAATATTTAATGTTTTCATTTCTTCGCTCTGGTGTCGAGGTAAAGCGTGGCTTTCAGCTCCGCTACTTCACACGCATTGCCTCCAGAATTTGGAAAAGTAGTGAATAGAGTCTCTCATCACTAGGCTCTCTCTGTCCACCCAGCAGGGTTAATCGCATATTCCTACGAGATACAACGTCAAACAGTAAAAAAAATTACGAAGAATTTTCACAAAACTGTTAAATAATAATTAAATAGGCACAATTTTTCTAATACAAAAATAGTCAAATAACTAACTTATAGCTTAGTATATTCATTTATATACCAACTAGAGACGAATAAAGTTCTTTACGTTTTAAAAAAGTAAGTACACTTATAACTCATGGGTAGATGAGTTACATTTTCTACATAGTATTTTAAATGTAAAAGTTGCATTTTCATACTCTTCATATTTATGTTGTACATACGGCTGGCGTAATTATGTGATTCTTCTTGTTTTGAATAAATGAATGCTTGTCGTATACTGCCACGCTCGACTCAACTCTCCATTATGCATAAAATTCAAAAGATAAAGATTATATAAAATATATTTGTAAAGCATCCAACGAATCATTGTTTATACGACTTTATTATACAACTGCTTTGTATGAATATAAAGGAATAATTAAATTAAAATTCAATTTTATTATTATATAGGGATTATTAATCAATGGGTACGTGGTGCAGGAGCATAAGCGTGCGACTGTAAACGTGACTAGTTGTGGGTTCCATTCCTAGTGGGGGAGTGAAAGATTGAATATTTCCCTTTCCTCGCCCACTCTACACGCTATGCCTTGATATTTCTGCTGAATTGTCTTATTGGATATGGAGTGTCTTAACACTAGTTTCTCAGGTATCGGTAAGCTACGATAAAAATGAAAAACTATTAATCCAGAACCCTTACGTTTATATTTAGTTTATTTCATAGAATTCAAATATTTTTGTACCTTTGTTCTATTTAATATGTCATGTAATTGAATTCCTTCTTAGTGAAGGAATTTTGAAATGGACGAAAAAAGAAAGACAACACCAATTTTTTTAAATCTACAAATGTAAATTAAAAAAGCGTAGTACCTACTGAAAATATAATCATAACCCCCCATAGTCTATTTAACGGGATCTTTGACCATCAAATCTGATTTACATGATTAAATTCATTCCACGAAAAATGTCTCCTCGTTACAAAGGGTAAACCGTAGACTTTTATATTAGGACTAGCGGACGCGCGCAGCTTCGCTTGCTTATTTAGGGGTGAATTCTAATAAACCACGAAACATGTATTTAATGAAATATTTTTAAGAGTCTAAATTTCAAATTTTATAATAATCGGTGGCGTTTTAAAGATTTTGCCATACAAACTTTCAACCCCTTATTTGCACCCTTAGGGAGAGAAGTCTAGAAAACCATGAAACATGTGTTCAATTAAATACTTTTAAAAATCTAAATTTCAAATTTTATAAAAATCGGCGCCGATTTCAATTTTTGTCCATACAAACTTTCAACCCCTATTTCACCCCTTTAGGGTTAAAATTTTTCAAAATCCCTTCTTAGTGGATGTCCAGATTACGAAAGTAAACATCTGTCCAAGTTTCACGTTTCTACGCACAGCGGTTACGGCTGTGCGTGCGTCTTACCTCAGTCAGTGAGGACAAGTCCTTTTATACATATATAAAGATTCTCATATTGAAATTCAGTTTTTTTTTATTGAATGATAGGAATGTTTTAAGGAGTCGTGTCGTAGAGCAGAGGCACAAAGGGTGACTGTGGACGTTACAGGTTGCAGATTCGATTCCCACTCGAGAAAATAAAATATTTTCATTTCTCTTGTGTAAAGCGCGACGTTAAGCCCTGCCAATTAACACTGGATGTCTCCAGAATTCGGTGGAAAATGGGCAACGGAGTGTCGTAGCACTAAATTCCCTCTGTATGCCCTGCTGCGTTCAGAATACAATGTGACTCAAAAAAAAAGAAATTTTATTTAATACTAAATAGCTTACAATGGAAAATATTGAACGATTGATCGTGTATCATACGGGCGTATGACGTATGTGGGTGTATTGTAGGTTCCTAGAAAATATAAATATAATACTGCAACAATAAGAGCTATCTGTATAAGCTAAAGTGGGATGTGTTAGTACAAAATATTAAATATATTTAACATACAAGTATAAAATAGATAAACATTTATCCAATTCAAATGCGTATTGATGCCACAAACATTTTTATAACTATAAAAATATATACCTATGTACTTGGAAATATTAAAAACAATAATGGAAAATTGTTATTAGAATACTTATTTTTTATTGAAATATTTTTTTGGAAAGTGGGGAATGGAGTGTCTTAAGACAAGTTTCCCTCTGGCTACCCTGCTGTATGCGGGATATAGCGTGAAGCTAATGTTTTACATTTTATTTTTTTTTGCTTCATTTCGCAGTTTAGTGAAAAACCTCAAATTCACGACACTGTTTTTCCTTCCTGTCCACATTAGAGAAGTTGAATGTGGAATGATAACTACTCAAAACAGCTCGGTTTTACCAGACCTGGAAAATGAAAATAATATATTTTCCCGAGTTGGTACTGAATCCATAATCACTCACTCTAACGTCAACATTCAAACGCAGTACAAATATAAATAATAGTTATTAAAAGTTTTCTATTATTTTAAGTCCTCTGTTGTATTTTAAATTATTTTTTGTTGACAGACCTGACAAAACCGAGCACACAGTAACATCGAGCAGCGGCAACCTAACCAACAATGCTGTAAGACACAAAATTGTCGTGATGGGCGCTGCTAAAGTTGGCAAATCTTCACTAATATGTCAATTCCTGTACGGAACCTTCTGCACGAAGTATAAGAGAACCATAGAAGAGATGCATCATGGAGATTTCAATGTGGCTGGAGTTAGACTAACTTTAGATATTTTGGATACGTCCGGGGCCTACGAATTCCCTGCAATGAGAGCACTGTCTATGCAATCAGCTGACGCATTCATACTGGTATACGATATAACGGATGCGGACAGTTTCGCTGAAGTTCGTGCCCTCAGGGATCAGATCCACGAGAGTAAAGGAAGTACAGCCGTGCCAATAGTTGTTGTAGGTAATAAAGTGGATATGGCAGAATCTGGAGAAAGACAGGTTAGTTAAGCTTACTATATTTTTATAATGTAAACTGGAAGGTTGTGGGTTCGATTTCTACTTATTGATAATATAGGAATTTCTTACTTTGTTTTCCCTGAATTATCTTACAAAGCAAAGCGCGGCTTTCAGTTCAGCCAGTCAACGTCACGATTATTCGGCGGGATGTGGGTAACGGAAGTGTCCTAAAGAGAAAGGAGTGTCTTAGCACTAAGTTCCCTGGTGTCACGTGGCGTGGCTTTGATTCCACGATTAGACATCTAGTGGCTCCAAATTTGCAAAAGTGTTTTATACGAAATCATTTGTTCTAGGGCATGCCCTCTTTTACCTTCCTTTTATGTTTAATGTTCAATTAGAACTTGTCATATAATATATAGCTTGTCAGATATAAAAGACGATTGTGAGCTACAATTTTTCCCTGAACAAAATGGCCGAATTCATCTGTCACGTCTACACCCAAAGGCACCTTAAGAGAAATCGAGACGCGTGTGGAAAAAGATAACTTAGACAATAAAGTGTTGACCCAGGCCTTGAGGTTAAATCTCTTGAGTCATTTGTGAAACCATCTCTCCGTTATATTTGTAACTGAAATAACCCACACAATATACCTAATCTCGGGGCCGTCGTAGCGTAGTGGTACAAGCGTGTGACTTTAAGCACGACGGTATTGGGTTGGATTCCATCCTTCCATTCTGGAAAGTATATAGTTATTAATAATTTCATTTCGCTCTGGTAATAAGGGTAAACGCAATGTTGAGTTCCGGTATGCAACACGTAATTCAGCCTTTGCTGGAGAACTCACTCTTTAGTGGAGAACGGAGAGTTTTAACAGTGTTGATCTAAAATATTAAATTAAATATATTATAACTTAACAAATCATTTTATAAACAACTTACAATATACATTTCAAAGGAACAAAACAAAAATCTGTATATTAAAATTGATCGTAGCGTACGCCCTTAATACTTACTAAGGAGATTACTCTCAGGTGGTGAGTCCAGCATAATATGGCTAACTGAATATGTAGGCGATAACACTGTAACTTAATCAACTCTTCGACTAACACCCACCTCCTAGAAGCCACCAACGTATTTCAGCAGATATTTCGTATAATTGTAGAGTAAAAATATTGATCTCTAAGATTTTTTTTTAGCTTCACGCTGTATTCTGTACATAGCGGGGTAGGCAGAAGGAACCTGGGAACCTAGTGTTAAGATACTTCGTTACCCATTTTCCGCCGAATTTTTAGTACGAGTACTTGTCGAGTAGCGGAATTCAATCGATTTTTTTGCCTTGGTGCCAGAGCAAAGATATAAAAATATTAATAAATAATAAATTCATTCCCCCGAGTGGAGATAGAACCCACAACGACAAGTGTCACACTTTTGTGCCACTTTACTAATACTTTACAATTTTACTGCAGTAGCGTCGTAGAGAGTCTAGTAAATAACAACTATTATTAATATGTCACTGTGCAAGAGAAAGAATTTAATCTCATACGTGCCTTAGGGTTACTACGTTTAAACTATTGTATTAGTATCGTATATTAAATCTAAGCGCAATATTCAGTAATATCTTTATTTACTTTTCTATTTGAAATTCTTATAAAGTAACTGTAGCGGTCGCAACGAATATCTTTGTTATGTCTGTATTTAATCAGTATCAGTATCGGCTTCACGCTGTATCCCGCACACAGCAGGTTAGACAGAGGGAATCTAGCATTAAGACACTCCGTTCCCCACTTTCTGCCGAATTCTGCAGGTATTGCGTGTTGAGTGATAGAACTCAACGCCGCGCCTTGCCTCGACACTAGAGCGTAGAAATGGAAATATAAAAGTAAATAAATATTTCACTTCCTCGAGTGGGGATCAAACCCACAACCGCCGGGTTACAGTTAGACCCTTGTATTTAATGTTATTTAAAATTTTATGAAATAATTACTGTTTTTTGTAAGATAATTTTAATTTAATAATTAAATAACATTGATGAAATAATAAATATATTTCAAAAAAACAAAATACATTAGCAGTACAGTCAATTTTCACGTCATGTAATATTTCCATTATCATCAGACTTCCTGGCCTCTAAAAGTCGGATGTGATTGACGTGTCCATTTCCCTCCATTGCACGCTGCAACTTTACGTTCTAAATTTATCCAGCATAAATGTATAAACCATGTACCTGTAATAAAGTAAAGAAATAATGTAAGAATATTTAATTTTTATGCAGTGATAAATCACTCTATTCTTCATATATTTCCGCGCAAATTAGTAAAATAAATTAAACCCTCAAAGCCGTCCTTTCGCAAATGGATAACATAGATGTGATCTCTATGAAATGATGAAAAATTGTCTTCATATTTATATTCTTTTTAACCGACTTCTGTAAGAAAAGGAGGTTATCAATTCGACTGTATTTTTTTTTATGTTTGTTACCTCATAACTTTTGACTGGGTGAACCGATTTTGAAATTTTTTTTTTGTTTGAAAGGTGAAGCTTCCCGAATGGTCCCATTTTTTTTTGGTCCATGTCTAACAATGGTATCTATGAGAAAATCACATAAGTCTTAAATTTGCATTAAGTATGTGCGCGACAAATAGCCGAATAACTCAATGTCGCGCTGACCGATTTTGATGATTCTTTTTTTATTTGAAAGGATACACTTCAAGGATCATTTGGTGAAAGTTTGGTTAGGTTCCCATTATGGGATCCGGTGAAAATTTAGAAAGTTTGGTAAAAAATTGATTATACTGTAATAGTTACAAGCAAAAACTTTTTAAATTGATGTCAGAGGTGAGATTCCTGATCGTTGCATTTCTTTTCAACCAACCTCAAAAAAGAGGAGGTTCTCATTTTCAACCAACTTCAAAAAAGGGAGATTTTCAATTTGCCCGAATACTTTTTATGTATGTTCTTGTCAATATACCAAAATGTAACTTTGCACAAAAATAATACCTAATTAAATAAATTTTACATAGGACAACCACAACCACTCGTTGACAACCACTACCACCACCATCACCACTCGTTTAAGAAGCATCATATTAAGATCTACCCATCACTAAAAATCGTAAAATAAATTAATTTTTAACAAAAACAAAAACCGACTTCTAACAACGAACTAAAAAGTGAAAAATAATTATACAAAGATTTTATAATTTTGAAGTCGGTGTCAAGCTAATGCTACAACACCTTTACTACAATATTTAATTACTAAGCCTGTTTGTTTTACTTGGCACCGAATTAGTGCAATATAAATTAAAAATTAATTTATATTGCACTTAAAACATATAAAAAATATAAAACTAAAAGGTTAAGTAACAATAATGAGCTTTTTCAAATTAAAGAAAACTCTCTCAGCCAAGTAACGAAAGTGGAGTGGAGTGTCTTGTCTCTAGGTTCTCTCTGCCTACATTGCTACATTCAGGATAAAGCGTAAAGCAAAAATACTTAACCTTGTTAGGTCTTACTTGAAACATTTTCAGGTGTGTTATGATAGTTTTTTTCTTAATTACTATAATTAATTAATAACTTTTACAGTTATTTAAGAACGATGCAGAGATTCTGTTTCACAAATTAATTCACTTGTTAATTGTTAATTCTCAAAACAGTTTTTGAGTAAAACTACGGGACTTGTTAAATATTAGGTAACCAGCTCATACCGTGTACCTACGTATTACCAACTTCTTTTTTGTCATTAGCAAGCTTAAGTCTTGCAAATAGTAATGTCAATCTTTATTTATATAAATAAAACCAAATAGGTTGTAAGCCGCGAGTATACGAGTATAATCAAATACATTGAAATAAGACGCGTGAAGATTCAGCTTTCGGTAATATATAAAGAAATAGTAAAGAGAAATGCTACAAATCCATCTAGATTTTCGTACCCTCCATTCGTAGGTAATATATTATTCGCTAAACGTGAAAGAATTCAGGCTGATAAAATATTACATAGAAATACGAATACGAAATTCAGGATCTAATATAAGGACTATGAAGCTTTGAATGTTTCGCTTTCGATAAATACTTAATTCAAAATAAAAATTCATATAAAAATTGTCATTTAAAGGTTTTATACATTATTTGATACAATTTTGATAATAACTTGCTTCGTTTTGTGCTGTTGCTGAATATATCTATAGATTTATTTGTTTTAAATATACCTATGTATATATACAAATCAACAATTTCTATTTATTTTTTACAATTTTAAAGTGCAAGAGTTTTTTTTTCTAAAAATTTATTATCTATTTATGTACAAATGTTTAATTGTATATAACCATTTGTACGATACATAATATTTGTACAAACGGGGCCGTTGTGGATTCGATCCCCGCTCGGGGAAATGAATTATTATTCATTAATACTTATCCAGCGTTGAATTCCGCCACTCAACACGCAATGGCTTGAAAAAATTGGCGGAAGTGGGGAACGGAGAGTCTTAACACTAGGTTGCTTCTTCCTACCCTATTATGCGTGGGGTACAGCCTAAAGTGGATTTATTTATTTACGTATGTACAAATTATATTACAATAGATGTATCTATCTATATAAGAGTATTCTATAATAATTTATTTTATTCGAAAAACATAAAAATCACAAACATATAAAGTTAAGCAAATAAAATGACACTACCACGCCAAACTGGATATGTATTAACGGAGCTACGAACACGTAGAGGGTTTGCGAGAAGCCCGGAACAGAGTAGATAATAACCTGCAGCGACTGCTGTCTGGTCAATATCCGCTTTGCGGCGCTCTCCACATCCGTATTTTACGTTTTCATTATATTAAGTTCTATAAAGTTGGTACTATTGTTTGTTTGTATATATGTATATGTAAGAAATCATGTCAAGCTTGTTGGCGAATTAATTAATAATTTAATTTGTAAAGCTAAAATTGTAAATTTAAAGCTTGTTAGCACTGTATGACTAAAATTAGGTATGTGGGGAATACAACATGAAGCTAAGCTAGAGTTTTGATAATATATTAATAATAATAATAATAATAATATATAATATATAATATATTAATGCAATTTTAAAATCAGCTTCACGCTTTATCCCGCTCATAGCAGGATAAGGCAGAGTTCCCCACTTTCCGCGCAATTTCGAAAGCATTGCGTTATGTGTGGCGGAAGTGACGGTGGCTGAGTAGGTTCCCTCTGCCTACCCTGCTGTGTGCGGGATACGGCGTGAAGCTGATTTTAAAATTGCATTAATATATTATGAAAATCTCTCCCCCAAAACTTTTTTATTTTATTAACAAAACATAAATTATGCTTGTTAGCGATATAAAGCGGAAACGTTAAATACAAAATCCACGGCGAAGCGGATATTATAATTTACGTGTGCACTGAATCTCAAACTGAAATTGAGTTGTGCTGAAATATCGCTCGAAATTACTTTTTCATAAAAGTATGTAATATGGAGAGAAATTTAATTATTTTTTAAAGCACTATGGGTATTAAAATGCTAGTATTTTCAAAATGCCTGTTGGATATGTTATACAGTGCTCTCGTCTTTATATTCCGACCCACGTATGCGTGGTGTGGGATGACAGGACAGAACGTAAAGCCCGTCTTGTATAACCGAAATGATGAAATATGGTATACCTAAATTAATGTCAAATCTAAAATGATAACAATTTTTTTTATCTATTTTATTTTAATTTTATATAGATTTTATAAACTTCTATATATCCTATAGTTTTATCTACTATGATAAATAAACAAATAAGTAAAATAAGATATATTTTTTATAGCTAGAGAAAATAAGAAATGAAACAACATTAATAAAACATACAACGCTGTTAGTTTTTGTATCAATTTAGTTAATAATGTTATTTAAATACAATCATTTTAATTTTGTACTAACTTCCCCAACTTTATTTCTCTTTTTTTTATCCTTTTAGGATTGCGTACCTAAAAAAAAACGGAACCCTTATACCATTATTATGTAGTCCGTCTGGCCATCTGTCCGTCTGTCAAGACTATTTAACTCGAAATCACGTAGAAATATCAAGCTGAAATTAATATCAAATATTCAGGTTTACGATCTCCCGGAGAACTAGCTTAAATTTCTAGCATTTATTTAGCATTTCTGCTGCATTTCGTACGAAATTCCTTGCCCAATCTAAGTCTATAGATAATTATCATGGACCTACCGTTATCGGCCACGAAGTGAGAGCTTGCAATACCAATAAAGGTAAAATATGAAAAGTTACCCAATTACTTATACGAGTTCATACTTCACTGTACTACATTACATACAAAATTTATGCATTTATGCAAACTTAAGTTGGTCAACTTTATTCACCGCATAATCAAAACATATATACAAAACATATACTAGCGGCCCGCTCGCGGTTTCACCCGCGTGAACTATGTTATTATTAATTTCTGTCTCCATGACTACTCCATGAAATTTGAGACTCCTAGCATTTGTAGTAACGAAGTTTCATACAAACTTTCGACCCCAAAAACAACCCCTTAGAAGTCGAATATTGCAAATTCCCGTCTTAGCGAGCACCTACGTCGTATAAGTAACTCCTATGCAAAATTTGAGATTCCTAGCATATGTAGTTTCTGAGATTTCGTGATGAGTGAGTGACTTCGTTTTTATATATATAGATTTACCGTAGAGCTGCCACCATGAAATTTGGCAGGAAGTGAAAACTTAAGAGAGACAGAAGAGAAATATCCGAAAAATTGAAAATTATGTTTTACAGATAAAAAATTCTTACACGCTTCTAATTGTACTTCAACAACAAACTTATATTTGCTTGTCAATATTTATAATATGTACCGGGAAGTACCATTGGCTTACAATCCTAAAATTGACATGGAAACCTTGGTGGGCGAGTCTGACTCGCACGTAACTGGTTTTTATTATTTAAACTGACCTGCATTTATTGTTTTTAAAATAACTCCTCTCTATATAGAAAGGATTTTTTAATAGAAATAAATATGTAATAAATATTTAACATTGATGAGCTATATCCACAAACAGACATATATATGTACACTTAGTTTACGTGTTATTGAGGGAAATTTGAATGCACATTTGCACTGTTACACTTTATATTGTATGTACTGTGTATGTATTTCTATACAGTTATTGGAATGTCATTGTTTTATTATAATCACTATATTATCTTGTAAGAAAATATACATAATTAACGACTTAGTTTCATACATCTCAAATTATTTGTATCGAACACTTTGAAGTCTAATAAACTCTTAAGTCTAAATTACTAGTTAATAATTCTAGCTCTAGCGAAACTTATTGGCGCTTCCTGACATTAAACACAAGTTTTAGAACGTGAGGCTCTTGGACGAAAACGAAGTCATGTTTTAGAAGATGTTATAATGTTTTAAAATGTGTCGTAGAAAATTATTAGAAAGATTTGATTTAAACTTTTTAGTATTTTTTTTATTTTAACGGGTACAAATTCCCTTAGGGTGAGGATTTGTACCCGTGTCTCTTGGGAAACGTCCGAGATTCGATTTTTTAAAATGGAATATTTATAACTCATAATTTGTTGCAGGTCGAATTTCATACAACCGAGTCGGTAGTAACAGTTGACTGGGAAAATGGTTTTGTGGAAGCATCAGCTAAAGATAATATAAATGTGTCGCAGATTTTCAAGGAATTACTGGTACAAGCGAAGGTAAAGTACAATTTGTCACCAGCACTGCGTCGAAGACGACGACAGTCCCTGCCGACTGGACCCCAAGGGCCTCCTGGCTCGTCACCATCGCCATCCCCATCAAACCAACCGCACGTGCCGTCGCCAGCTCAACTAGCGCATTTACAACAAATAAGAGAAAGGCACGCCAATAGCAAACGGAACTCTTGCGTCATTTCCTAAATCGTCCAACTCTTCTTAAGTCTGTACTATGCAATATTATTCAGTATCCTAAGGATTTGATGTAACGTGGGTCTTCCTTGCATTTAAGCCATTTTTATCAATTCCATTGATCCTAACATTATCCTATGTAATATTTAGATTTTTTATACAGAAATATTTTTGTTAGGTTAATGAAACCAATGTATCTATCGACCCTCCTTTAGTATAAAAGCTGTATATTCCATAAAAAGTGTAATCAGATTTAGATGTTTTATATTATTAATATTAAGTAATCTAAACTTGTGAGGTCTTAATTTAATAAAGTAACACCAATGTGTGACGTTTATTTAAGGTTTTAGATAATAGTCTTCGACTTGAAATGTATGAAACAGGTGATAAAACGTAGGATGACGTGTATTGTGACTGGTTCGTTGTAAGTTATTCTCTATCGATTTCACTAAATGTAAGGTAAAGCTAGTATATATAGTCAGTCGTATTTGTAAAACTATTTTTTGTCCGTCCTCTGTGTTACTCAGAAACTGTTGGACAGATTCCTCTTTATAATATCATGAATCGAAAGTGCATTGAATTGCGTTTTGTGTACCGTTAAAATTATTTTTTTTGCAAAATTTTAACTATTACGAACGAACGTTTAAAAATAATGTATATGAGAAACTTTTAATCTAGTAAGATTTATACTTAAGTCCTAACAATGGTTTGCTGTTGATTTATCATTTAACTTTACATGTAAAATTAAATATATTTTGCAAATGAAAGATAAAAGAAATATTTAATTTATTAAAATCTACAAAATAACGAAACAAAGTGTTTTTGTAAATGTGTTTTCGCAATATTGTTTCCAACAAAGTACTATCCATTAAAGCTGCAACAAAAGTAAGAAAAATGAAAAAACCTTTTAAGTTACACAAGTCAAGGTGAACCGAGATGCATGGATTTATATAGTTATATTTATATATGAAACCTTTGAAATACTTACATGTATATGTATATTGTTGACTTCATTAGCTAATGTAAAAATTATATAATAATATAATAGTCAAGTGGAATTATGGCAGAATATGAAAATTGGCTTGGCTTAAATTAGTAAAATAAAACAAGTGTTTGCTTATTAAATAACATTTTACTGAGTGTTTCAAATGAACAACTTTGTTCTATAAAATTACTCAAGTTTTCGTAAATTCAACTGTTACCAACTTTAGGATATATATTTCATTCGTATGTGAAAAAGTTGGAATCAAGAAATTATTTGAGTAATAATTTACTTAACTGAATTAAGTTTTGTGAATTAGTGCATATATTTATGTATTACATATTTCTGCCTACGTAAAACATTTTAATTAAATATATGACAGTGTGGGGAGCGGTGTATTAAGACTAGGTTCCCTCTGCCTACCCTGCTACAAGCGGGATACATGCGTGAAGCTGAAAAAAGTGGTAGTGTATTTCTTTATATGGATAGTCGCATTATAAAGTTTTAATTAAAACTACTTATATTTTTCATATATTAATAGCATTAACGAGAGATTCAAAATGTGGTATTTACAGATATATACTGTACATTTAAAAATATATTATTAGTATAATTATGTGTATTTACACCTATATGTTTATACTTATTTATAAATATTATAGTAATGCTTAATATTTAAATTTATCAATGTAGGTTTAACATTTTTGTTTAATTAGGTAGCCTTCTTATTCAGTTGTAAAATATTGTTCTAATATTTTTTTTTGTTTTATGTAGTATATTTTTTTATAAGGTTGTTCTGTTAGAATTAAATAGGAGAAATATATTTTTCTTCCAAGCAATTGGAACAGTGTTTTCAGGTCGATGTGAACGTTGAAAAAGCGCGTTTATATCCAACGTAAGCGCCGGCAACATATCTGTAGCTCCTCTGGTGTTACACTCACCATTAGGTGACCCGTAGGCTTGTTTGTTTTACATATTATTTTTGGTACATAAAAAACGAATATCTTTAATTTATACAAACAAACAGATGTATATTTATAAGGAATATGGAAGATAACATGAGATTAGATGGAAATAAAAATATGTCTATCATAATTATGCTAATATTATAAAATATTTCAAATATCAATTTAAATTTTAAAATTTATGTAAAAATATTGTAATGTCTAATTATTATGTCATATATAAATATAATAAGTGAAAAATTATGAAAATAAAAATATTTGATCGGTATAGATATGCCTAGTATCAAAGCTTATAATAAAATATTTTGAAATACCGACTTAAGTTTTCAGTAAATTTCTATTTTTATTATAAATTTATGAAAAGAATGATGTACTTAGTTTTAATTGTGTATGTCAAAATATATTTAAATATACGTACTATGTTAAGTTGAGCTGTCAGCACAGAAGGATTTGAAAACGTAGAAGGTTATTAATTATAAAGATTTAATGTAATTCCAATACAATGGTGTCATAAGGTTTATCTTGTCATACCCCCAATAAACTACGTTTCAAACTATAATTATAATGTTTGTACCGAATATAAATATTGTAACTTTAAATAAATATTTACCTCTGATCTTCTTTTTTAATTTCCTTAAATTTTTATTTTAAAAAATATTTATTTATTTTAATAGTAGGGGATAAAATAAGAAAATATATTTTTTTATATTATAATTAATTTCAATGTAAATTTTTTTGAACTTTTTTTTTATCTAAAATGAAATATTTTATGAAAAATATTTCAAAATATCCGCTTATTACTTTCCACTCAATAACATTTCAATTTACTGTGACGTACCATTGAAAATTTGTAAAAAGGAAACCCGTAATAAAAGGAAACCCCGTTATACATTTTCGTTATATATGGGTACATAATTCGATTACAAGCTGAGCTTGAGTAGATTCGTTCATCGTTTTATTTTATAATTGAATTATTTTTTATTTAAGATGAAAGAAACGAAGAGTTAGTCAAAATAAACCACGGTGCAAATCGAAATTGTCTAAATGAAAATGTGGTTTATGGCTGTAAAATTAAGCATTAGTGTAAGTGTTTATCATCAATTTGTTCTAGTCGAGAGCGAAGTGTCTTAACACTAGGCTCCCTCTGCCTACATGAGACATACAGCATCAAGCTTAAAAAAAATCTTAAAATAAAATTGGTATTATTAGAGTTCCGTACCTGTTAAAGAAAAAAGGAAAACTTATAAGGTCACTAGTTCAAGTGAGGTTTTAGATGAAAGAACTCGGTGTGATATTCCAAGACATATTTTATGATTTTTTTATGAGGCACAAATTGTACGGAACCTTTGGTGAGCGAGCCTGACTCACGCTTGTCCAGTTTTTTTATACAATCCTTACACAAATTACAAACAATTTTCCTTAATAAGAATTTTCCTCTGACTGATTTTGAATCTATAAACTTCACCCACATTCAATTCATTTATTCAGCTTCAAAAATGGTCACGTTTACTATAAAAAAGTGACATAAAAAAGTAAAACCTATATATAACCCACATTAACCAAAGTAATTTAGAAGTAGCGAGAAAGTTTTGACATATTGTTCTCTGAACTAATGTTTAGAAGCAGACCGTGCTTATAGCACATACGAGTACATATGTAGCGCTCGAGATTAATTACAAGACTCGGGAACTTCAGCAATATATCGATGTCTCTCGTTAACCTTCTCTATTGTGAAAGTGAAGTTTAAATTTAAGTCGTAATTATAAAGGAACCCTACAGTTAAAAATATAATACATTAGATCATAACACTATTCTAGTAATTTTTTTTTTCAACTTCACGCTGTAGCAGAATAAGCGGGGTGCCTAGTGTTAAGACACTCCAAACCTTACGTTTCACGGAATCCTGTAGGCATTGTGTGTTGAACGCCGCGCTTTACCTCAACATCAACAAAAAGGAAATATTAAATATTTCATTTCCTGGAGTGGAAACCCCTGCGCCACGACTGGCCTCTTAGTAACTGTATTGATTTTAAAAAGTAATAAACAAAGAAGAATAGATTTAAAATTCAAATGGCTGGAGATTGATTATGCTAGCAGTATTGGAAGGCAAGATACATAGGAAAGGAACAGCATTATAAAATACAATAAATAAATAAAGAATTTACGTGTATTAAATAAAATATAAGTTCCTACTGTATCTGTATCAGAGATTATGTACGTTTTTTATACAACATGTTCTGAACTTTCAAAACAAAAGATATTACGTTTTGAATGATGAATAGAAGCAACGCCAAAATGTGACGTAGGATATACAAATCAGAAAAACAGTTTGTATTTTAAGTATAAATATTAGTCTGAATTAAATTTGAACCTATAACCAGATGCAGCTAAAGTCCACGATATACAATAGAAATACTTTTAATAATATATAATATTTTTGTCTAAATCCTATTTATCCTCCTTTTGCAATATATTGACTTTATAAGCATCATAGACGCTGGATTCCATCAACTATACAATATAGAGTACGACGTTTTCACAAATTTCATTTTACGGCAAGTGCATACTTGGTTGGTGGATATTGAAAATAAATTACTCCGTCATCCTTTGTTTACTTTGTCTAGAGCATCTGTGTCAGCGACTCTATGTAAACGAGCTGAAACTGTACTGTTTAAAATGGTTACCGCTACTATCACTAGAGCGTGGCTCAACACAGTATGTTTACATAAAAGAAACAAATATAGGCTACCGTTGGCACAAATGTATGACTGTAACGTGATGGTTGTGAGTTCAGTTCACGATGGGGGTAAAATTATTATTTATTAATATTCACATTTTTTTTCGCCACTCAAAAAGCAGTTTCGAAAAAACCGGATTATCTTAACACTAGGTTCCTTCTACCTACTCAGCTATATGCAAGACAGCGTGACAGCGTGTATTAAAAAGTAACAATACTCAAATAAATTCACATATAGTATAATATTTTTATGATATGTAAATATTTATTTTTTCTTATACATCAAAAATTCGAAGTCAAAAGTCAAAAGACTCCGTCCGGTACATTCCGCCCAATTTTCGATACATTGACTCGAATATCAATAAGTATTAAAATTATAGATTTCCTTCATATAATAATAAATCATAATTATGCTGTAGAAACCAATACAAACCAAGTAATCATGGACCAGCGTGTTTACACGTTAAGCTAGAGCACGTATACGTAGAGTTCCAGCAAGTACACAGTTAATTAGACTATAGCGTTGTTCTCGCTGTAACCGAGTGCATTACGTGTATTGAGCTCGCCTTTGTTTGTTAGTTTGTGAGTGAAATACGTGTCATAATAGTTAATTGTTTTGTTCAATAATATTGATATATTGTGCAATAAGCTCATATTAATATTAATTATATTTTAAGATAACATTTCAATGGTATAATTTAAGAAAATGTTTATCAAATTTTATTTACCTTTTTTCTAGTATAATTAGTATAAGGTGCAATACTGTGTTCCGGATGTTAATTAAATAAAAAATAATTAATTAATATATTAAAATATTAATAAAGTACGGAAAATGTATATAGCTAAAAATATAAATGATATAATATCGTAAATTTATAATTAAAATAGTAATAATGAGTGAATGAGAGTTAGTTCCAAGTTACCAAAATTAATATTTTTAAAATTGAGGTGTTACCCCAAACTAGGTGGTAATAAGTGCGTGAACGGAAACACGTAACGTCTCTAGTTTAGATAATAGGGAAAGGCATGATGTGTTAATAGAGGCTCTTTCAAGCAGATCACGCAGAAGATTATGTTAGTATCAACTTAAATAAGAAATTAATACAGCAAAATATGTAAGCATGATATATATGTTTTTAAAATAAATTATATATATATATAAGAAAAATAAATAGATTTTAAAGAAATAGAAATAACCTGATGTAATAAATGCTCGTCGTCTCACCAGCAGTGTATCAGCTGGTTGCGATTATATCCGATCGCTATATCACTTAACAGATTGTACGCCGATCGAATTTAGTCGGAGTCGTACGTGTAAATCAAATAATGATGAAATTGACTTTTCTAGTGTTTTCTCTATAATTTTTTCAACAATTACAATTATAATTTACATTTATTTTTCTTTTTAGTGGCCAGTCGTGGTGCAGACACAAAGTGTGACTGTAAACCGACTGGTTGTTGATTCAATCCCTATTCGAGGAAGTGAAATATTTATTTAAATTTATATTTCCATTTTTTTGCTCTGGTGTCGGGGCAAAGGGTGTCGCCAAACAACACGGCATGGCTCCAGAATTCAGCGTAAAGTGGGGAATGGAGTGTCTTAACACTAGGATCCCTGTGTGCGGGATACAACGAGAAGCTGATTGTTTTCTTTTTGGATATCTCTATTATTTTTTGCTTTAATTAAAGAAATAATTGTATATGATGACATGATGAGACATAATTGCCGCTTTTTGTTGAGATATACCATAATTGCACTACCAATAAAATAATAAATAATTTTTAACCCATTTTTTTAAGTAAAAAAAAGGTTTCATTATATCCATCCAAAGTTTAAAATATATTTCTTTTAACAAATATATATATCAATTTAAATATTAAAGCAATCATATTTAAATTACCTATATTTCGATATATATTAAAACAAATCAACGCCTATATAAACTTAATCTGCTAAAACGCTTTAACTTTGAACAAGTACTATTCGACAACTTGTACAATATCTGTCAACATTTCTGTCAATATCAACGATTCGTCATCGAAGCTGTCGGTGTGTAGTGCTGGCGTCACTTGTTGCGCAGCGCACCGATCGATACCCATCGCCGGGACCTGCCTTGTCACCTCACTCTTAAAACTCCCTTTCATCCCAGAAACTGGCTAGGAACAACGAACCAAACTGGCCAGGAACAACGAGCCAAAGATATCGTTCTAACGTTTTATTGTTCGAAGGAAAAGCGCTGCCTCGTAAATTCACGACAATTTTCAAAGCTTTTTAAGTGGATTGTATGGCGCACCCTATTTCTTTAGTTATTGTCCTTTTGCAATTTTACTAAGTTTTTTAATTTTTAACTTCATGCTTTGTTTTGTTTTATATTTTGTATACATATATATTGTAACAAATTACAGGTAATAAATAAAAATATCCTAAACCTGAAAATTACTAAAGTAATAAATTTAAAAATATTAACTTTATCACTATTCATTATTTATACACCTTTTAAGCCTTTTAATAATCCTCTGAGATTAAACATCCTTTCCTTATCATTTTTTGAGAAAAAAATATACCTACAAACTTATTTATTGTAATTAAAGAGAAGCTTTTTGAAAAGTATTAATTTCTAACATAATGTTATAAAATATTCAAGACGTTCTGAAGAAGAAGGACGAATAATATTTATAAAATGCTATCCACTTACACCATAACGGGTTACTTTAAGTTCTACTTGAGGCCGTCGAAGCACGGAGGTGCAAGCGTGTGACTATAACGCGACGGCTATGGATTCGATTCCCACTTCGAAAAAAACGACGAAAAGTGGAGAGAGTATCTTAATACAAGGTTGCCTCTGCCTGTTATAAGTGGGAAACAGCGTTAAGCTGGAAAAAAACGTTCTACTAAGAAAATTGGCTATATGAGATAACCACGCGTTGGGCACGTTTATTTATCACGGTGTTGATAAAAGGGTGTGTATATCTTATAAAGGATTTGAGGCGCCGCTCTGCAGCTTGAAAGGCGTTATTCACCCGAGAACATTTCAACTTAACGAACTATGAAATAGTCCGACGGGATCAATCAAATGTACCGCGCCTACATTTTATTATACGGCTTGTGAGACATTTTCTAGAACGAACGAACTTTGTATAATATCTATATATATAGTATACCGATAGCTAATATATTACTTTTAGCGTCACGCTGCTTGTATTCCAGAGACGCAGCAGAGAAAACCTAGTGCTAAGACACTTCGTTAGCCATTTCCGCCGAATTCTTAAGGCATTGCCCTTTTAGAAATGTCAAGAAAATGTCTGAAGAAAATGTAATAATAACAGTTATTTTAATATTTAGAATTTTTCTCATTTCAATTGTAAGTTAGTTATTAATCTGCGATAAAAATACATATTTAATATTTTATTAAATAGAATTTACTGAAACGAGTCCATAATTAAAATTCTTAAAGCATAACTTTAAAATTGGTTTAATCATAATAAATCCACGAGATTTATTTTCTTCTTTCAACTTGCAAATTTTAACTAGCACGAAGACCGAATGAACTTCACAGACGAGGATTTCGGACTTTCCTTAAGAAACTGTGTAATATTCTAGTGTATTAAAAATCTACAAAATAGTATATTACTAAAAACCTCTATCAATCGAGAATATACAGACGTATATACATATAATGTCGAGCTTATTGAACCAATTGTTAATAATTAATGGCTTATACTAATTTTATTATACATATTACCTAAACACAACGTTCACATAAATCTATTTTTATAAATGCTATATAGTTTGTATGGGAAAAGCTTTAGGTGTAACACAATATTAACTTTATTAGCTTGAGATCCACCACTCAACATGCAATGCCTTCAGAACTTGGCGGAAAGTGGGGAACGGAGTGTTATAACACAATTTTTTTTAACTCTGATGTGTGCAGGACAGCGCGAAGCTGATTTTACATATCTATATGACTTTTTACAACACATTACATATATATAACAAGTAAATAATTAAACGGATACAAAATTAAGGACCAGATGTCACTCTAATTCATTATTTGTAAAATTTTTATGTTATATAAAATAGGAGAAAATAGAATTTAATTGTTAACTATATAACAAGGTTATTATACGCTACACGATGACAACGACAAAGCGACTATCAAAGTTTTGAAAACACTAACGTCTGACTCAGACGGGGCGTTCCCCAGTTATAAATATTAATTAAAAGTCTTGTACTGGTATGCGGTATATTGCTCTATTCAAGTAGATTTTTACAATTTACAGTTTTATTTTATTAATATATTTTTTAAATATAACATTTTAACGGACGTACAATATAAAGAATAAAAAAAATAATTGCCTCACGCTGTATCCCGCACACAGCAGGGTAGGCAGAGGGAGACTAGTGTTAAAACACTCCATTCCCCACTTTCTGCTGAATTCTGGAGGCATTGCGTGTTGAGTGGCAGAACTCAACGCCGCGCCTTGCCTCGACACCAGAGCGAAGAAATGGAAATATAATCGTAAATAAATATTTCACTTCCTCGAGTGGGGATCGAACCCACAACCGTCGCGTTACACTCACACCCTTGTGCCGCTGCGCCACGACAGCCTCACAATATGAATAATTTAGTAATTTACAATCAAGATATGAAACAGTTATTGTATTAACAGACAATGTAAGCAAATCCGTGGAAATTAACGTGAGATCCATGAAACACTCCAGTTACTTTAGTCAAGTTAGTAAGTAAAAGCATAAAATTAAATATAATATATTTTAATTAAATTTATTATAACATTAAATTAAATAAGATTAAATTTAGTATAGCAATTCCTTAAGTATTCAGAATTTGAATGTAAAATATTAATAGGAAGCAAGATGTCTCTGTTTTTTTGAATACAATTAACAAAACTATCTTTATCTATTGTATTCAATATCAAAAGAAAATTACTCAGATAGCTATTGTTTTGATGTTTCCAAAATTTATGTTAGCGACCTCTTGTTGATTCGGATACAATGAAAGCTAGTTGTATTATATTGTATTGTATTGTATTTATGAGGTTAGTTTGACCTAACGACTTATACAGGGTGGAAGAGGCAGCGCTTCTTTTATTGAAACTGCATATAGGGTAATATATTTCAAACCCACACCTAAGAAATTAATTAAGGTACCTCAACAGTTTGGACGTAGGATTTTTTTTTCATTTCACGATTTTTATCCATACCTGTATTTCGTGTGACGCACACATACGTATGCGACGTTTGCGATTTGACAGGTAAGTGTGTGCGTGCCTATGTTATACTTTACAAATGGCGTTTTATTTTAAAAGGATAATTTTATTATTTATTTTGTTTGAAAAAATAACTTTTTCATTTTTGGGAATTATTTTTTTTCCGAATTATATTAGGCTTTTATAGAGCAGTTAAAACTGTGGTTTCATTTAAAGTGGTGCTGACAATTCCACCCTGTATAATTAATGGTCTGCGTGCCCTGTATAATGCTGCTGAGAAATCACGACCTCGTATAAAGTAGAAAGACTGAAAGTTACCTGAGACCTATATTACTAAGATTATTAGAATTTTTTCACGCAAGATTTTGTTTTTATTTAAAATTTTAAAAAAAGGTTTCTTTAATAAAATACTAGTATTAATTTGCGGCTTATAGTGTACAAAGTGTAAGACTTACAATTAGGGTCCCTGGTTCCTTCTGCCTACCCTGCTATGTGCGGGATACAGCATTAAGCCACAAAAAAATCACAGAATTGGCTTGGTTTGTTTGAACTAATCAGATAAAAAAACTGTTTCACATAAACTTTTTTCGAGTAAAATAGATATTAATTTCCTTTTGAAAAAAAAAACATATTAATCAATCAATTTGTTGCAAATTAAATAAAAAATTTCAATCTCGAGCTTATAACAAAAATTGTTGAACACAAAATCGATCCATTAAAAGTAATTAGTATCTGTCATTAAGGCTGTTTGTTTTCTGACGCAATTAATCATCGGAAGCACAATTGTTTCCGTTTAATTACCAATGGCTGTGTGGCTGTGACGGTGTGACGTCATTGTGCATACCAGAATCATTAAATGTACATACCGATACTGATGATCATCAGTATTGAATATACATACATAAATGTAGGTAGTGTACAACATTCCGGCTTCTACGTGATTTGATGCGATTTCCGTGCGTTTTGAGGGTTCCGTACGTCAAAATTGAGAAACGGAGCACTTATAGGATCACTTTGTTGTCTATCTGTTAAGACCGTTTATCTCGAGACCGCGTGGTTGTATCCATCGGAAATTAATATCAAATATTTCTATATATGGTTCCTTGGAGCACAGAAAAAAATCAAGTCAAAGTCAACGCAATCAAAAAATACGGGTGTTTATGTTTTTGCTGCATTTTGTATGAAATTCGCCGCGTAAGTGAAACCTATAGAGTACTTCCCGTGGACGTACGTATAATTTGGCAAGAAGTAAGAACTTGCACTATAAATAAAATAAAAATATAAAGTTAAAATTTATAAGTGTCTCATAATTTTATGCAAACTTAAGTTTGTCTACTTTTATAAATTGTACTTAGCGTTGTCATACAATCCTGATGAGTGTACGGAACCCTCGATATGCCAGACCGACTCACATTTAAGAAATATTTTTATCGAATATTTCTCTACTCTATCTATTACTCTTTCTTGGTTTTCACAAAGTATATGTATCCACTATCTAGTTATTAAAACACTAAAGTTATCAATTATTGTGGTACCAATCTATAATGACTTTTGCTATATCAACAACTTATATGACAAACAAATAAATGTAAAAACACCTTCATACTAGTACATTACTTATACAAAAGAGAAACGAATAGAAACATCCAGAATATTCTATTTGTTATGAAGGCGTGAAAGATAAAAAGAGATGAAGATGAATGATGATGAAATACATGTTGGTATATTCTTATGGTTACGTTTGGCGCTTTAGTCCGTATCTAAACAATTGTTATAAGGTAAGAATTATTATTATATAATATTTATATTGGTTATTTCACCAAATCCTGAAAATAAATAATCGACTAATTCTGAAAAAAACTAAATTTGAAGAATTTGTAGGAAGATTGTATATCCACCTAAAGCTTATTGTACGATTAAATAGTGATCTAATCTACATCCCATCTATGGAAATAGTTCGAATAGCCAGTTCTATATATACCTTAACCGATTTCAAATAAGAGGATTTTATTCGTGTGAATAATGATAATTTTATCAAATAATTAAATACATGGAGCACCTAATAATGCCGTATAATATATATTTAATTTGAGTTCTTACTTGTTGTCTTCGCCCATTATTTAGGAAACTCTTATAAAAAGCGAAGGAAAATTTACGTATTTTAATTTTTAATAAAAATTTACGCTAAAACAAAGCTTGTTATAAATTCTCGTCGTCTACCGGCCAATTAGCTAGTATTCCCGGTCAAGTATTCCCCAGGCGCTACGCCCTATAACCCTAGTGTAGGTAGCGTTAAATCTTAAAACATTCCCTTAAATAATGACAAAGTAACCGTGAAAATAAAACGTAGCTCTAATAGCAACCACTTTAGTTAATGAGAACAATTTCTACTGCAAATACTCGGTCTTATATAAGAATTTTCTTATAATCCAATGTTTGTTTCTTGCGCACTAAAGAAATTTAATTAGTCTAGCAAAATTGTAGGATATATTTTAAAATATGTTTTAAATTTATTACTTTAAGTATTAAGTATGTACATAAACTGCAACAAATTGACTATCCATATGAAAAATAAAATTGTCTAAAATTTTTATATAAGAAAAGGATTTTTTAAATGTACTTTACAGAATACTAAACAATGGATTGCACTTTTTTGGATGAATGGATTTTTTGGATGAAATGGATTGCAATATCAATTTTTACTGCTAATAACCTAGAATTATAACACATTGGTGGAAAGCACTGCCCGAATAGTGGTTTATCACTTTTGTTTACATTTCTATCTTAACGATATTCTTTAACATACATTATGGCATAGAATTCCGCTACTGCATGAAGCTAACAAAAACTTCTAAATATTGTTACAATAAAGCATTTTATTTTATAAAATTCTTTAAATGCTAAATAGGTTAGTTAGCTACTTTAAAAAACATATAGAATGGGAAGTCTCACTGGCAAACAAGCTCTCTCTAGTTACAAGTACCGTGAAAAGCTCTTGACTTGTAGTAATTCTACTATAAACCCTTTTATGTTATATATAAAACTAGCGACCTGCTCGCGGCTTCGCCCGCCTTAACTACTGAATTATTCATATAATGTATGTTTGCAAAGCACTTAAGATAATGTGAAAATTAATTTAACCCGATTAAAACTAATGCAACCAGCATTTTCGTAATTCTAATAAGGATTTTCCAATTGTTTTAAAATAAACACAAATAAATAACACAATCTAAATCTTCTTCGCTATAGAGGCAGGCGGGTTTTTTTTTTGAGCTTGTGTTTAATGCTGTTAAAACAGCGACACCGGTTGGGTAGGCACTACGTGGCTTCCTGTGAGGAAAATTAAATAGAATGCATCGGCCGGGAATCGAACCCGGGCCGCCCGCGTGGCAGGCGAGCATTCTACCACTGAACCACCGATGACTCATGACGCGCTTGTATAAGCAAAACGTCGCGGGGCGCGTTTCGCAGCAAGGATTTTATGATTTGATATTGTAACAACTTCTAAAGTACTTATTAAAATGAAAAACAGTAAAGACAGTTTTGATCTACATTAAATGGACAACGTAACTAATATACTTATTTATATGCTGAGAGTAAGGGATAAGTAAAACTTGACTCGATATAGCTGATGTGTGAACGGTGTGATGTATTAACAATTAAATGCGTTTTTCTCTAAAACTATTCGCAATTTCGAAATTGTGTAAAAAGCAAATTTTATCTTCGTTTAACGTAGAAATTTAATAAAGTATTTTAAAGGATAAGGATTAATACCATTATGGAAAAATATTCCTCACATTAAAACATATATTGAAATTACAATTTTTAGACAGAAATATGATCACTACACGTTATCCTTAAAAGACACGAATATGCCGTCGCGGACTTTTTTGTAGATCTTATTAAGAGGAACAATACTCCAGTACATTATTTTCATGTAGTACTTACCATTAAAGCAGCGCATGCGCGAAAGTGTCTAAATGGGTAGGACTTTATACACATTTATCGTATTTATGGTAATTTACATAAGAATGTACAAATAATAAACTATATATAAACCTTCCCTGAGAAATACTCGACCTAATGGTGAAAACCGCATCAAAATCCGTTGGGTGGTTTAGAAGAAGAAGAGTTAGAAAGTTCAGACAGACACGAAAAGCGACTTTGTTTTATAAGATATAGGATAGGATAGGATAGGATATTAAATGTACTATTCAAGATTACTTTTCAAAGCGAAGAAATGAAAGGATAAAGGTAAATAAATATTTTATTTCCTCGAGATCGAACCCACAACCGTCGCGTTACATTCACATCCTTGTGACTGACTGACTGACTGACTTGTATTTTTAAACAACTTTTATTCGAATTTAAAATAGTATCAATATTTTCTTATAGGTAGGAATACTATTCTTATGTAAGTATATTTAATTAATATTTTTACTTTACTCTTTATATAATTAATTTCGTGGCTTAAAGTAAAATGTAGCTTCGATACGAAGATGGCGTTATTAAAACTCTTGATATGAATTACATACAGTTTTCTTGTGTAATCAACTCGAATGTCTAATGGCTATTTTTGTGAATATGAAAAAAATATACTTCTTTCATCTATCTATACAAGAGTTACCAGCACAAATGAAACAATAATTAGAAATCCAACAAAAAATACACTCTATATGAATTCTCGTTCATAGAGGTTTGTTTTGCTTGTACTGGTAGGTATAGTTTACATTCCTAAACACGACTAGAATGCTGAATCGGCCGCAATCAATAACACACCGTGCTGTGGTTATCATAAATAATGAAGAGAAGAAAATTATTATTTGCTAAGTATGTATTTCATATAAATTGTTACTAGCAATCTTTTAAATTAATTAATATTTTATTAAGCTCGTTCAGGGGCACAGGGCTCAGGGGACTGTAATGCGAGTGAGTGCGGGTTCGATTCCCAATCGGCAGAATGTTAAAGGTATATTTTCGCTTTTTATATGATTTGCTTTTTTCTACCCGCATAACACACCCTTACACAGAAATTAATTATTTCCATAAGAAATATACAAAGATTAATCGGGACGGATCACGCAAGACTAAGTGAACCAGAGTTCCTGCTATTAATTATGATATATAAATGATATCAGGCGTGCGAAATAATCCTAATATTACTTTATTAAGAACAAGCAATCTACAAGCAAAAATAATATTCAATAAATTTATTACTAATTTTCAACATATTTATTTGTATTTCAAGACAATATAAATTCTTAATCACAACCCAATTATGTTTAACGTATATAAAGTGAGCGCCTAAGCAGTTAAAATAACAAAAACTGCTAAACCTTCAAGAAATAAGATTAATTATTTGCTATTTCCCTTTTTTTAAGTTAGAGACACTGATTTGATGACTCCTTAATAAAAATGGTGATTGATAACTTATATACGCAAGCCTACTAAAGGGTCGGACTCTTTGAATTTAAAAAATATATAATTTTACAAAATAAGTTCACAAATCTGTGAAACCTACGAAATGCAATATTACTTCTACCAAATACGTACCAATTGAAATGCTGTAGGTACATTACTACCTCGGCTTGCTGGAATATTAAACATACAGCATTGAAAATGTAAATAGAAAATTCATTGAAAATTTCACGTTGCTACTATTGATCTCGAATTGGTTCAATACAAGGAAGGAAATTGCGTTTTAAAACAGAAATTGCATAAGATAGACGAATATTTAATATATTGAGTCGCCTAAATTCTTCCAATTTTTCAGCTTCACGCTGTATCCCGTACACAGCAGGGTAGGCAGAGGTAACCTAGTGGTGAGACACTTCCTTCCCCACTTTTTGCCGAATTCAGGAGGCATTGCGTGTTGAGTGGCAGAGCTGAACGCCGCGATTTACCTCGACACCAGAGCGAAGAAATGGAAATATAAACGTAAATAAATATTTCACTTCCTCGTGTGGGGATCGAACACCCTTGTGCCACTGCGCCATGTGCCATTTTTCATATAACAGAAACGCTTTACGACGCGAGCTAAACGACAATGTAAAATATTGATTGTCTTCCATTTGCCACCTATAAAAGGAAATTGAACATTAAGAGCCGTAGCTCTACGAACTTTAGAAACACCATTTCTTAAATTATATTGGTTATTTATCAGGGCCACAGTAATAGGTTGCTAGTTCTAAATAAACATGATGAAAATGGCAACCGACAATATTTAAAAGAAAAAAAACACAATACAGTTAACAAAATTGCTTTTAAAATGGACTCTTACTAATTCATAATAGAATAGACGATTTGAACTGATCAAACCCACTCTAGTTCCTCTCGATGTTAAAAATACTACCCCAAGTATAATTCTGAATGTCATATGACGGATGGCTCTGTTAGTATGAGGTTGCATCGGGGTCAAGAGCATCTCGTCTGAACAATGTAAGGGAAATCAATAGGCTGACTTATTGCTGCCACAGAGAAGTTTATAATAGCCCGTCTACTTAATAAGGATCGATCCGTTTCTTTCTTTCTTTCTTTTCTTCTTAGCTCTATTGTAAAGAAAGAAAGAAAGAAAGATTGTATGAAAATGGTTTTATATTCTTGCAAGTAAATTACACGTCTATTGCACACACGCTTTACTATATAATTATGAGCGTATGTAGCTTTAAAATATTACGTGCATTCTCTTTGTTGAAAGCTTATAAAAATATTCATATTATTATAAAAATCTGCTTCACGCTGTATCCCATAGACAGCAGGGTAGGCAGAGGGAACCTAGGGTTAAGACACGCCGTTCCCCACTTTCTGCCGAATTCTGGAGGTACTGCTTGATGAGAGGCAGAACACAACGCCGCGCTTTGCCTCGACACCAGAGTAGAGAAATGTAACTAAATATTTCATTTCCTCGAGAAGGGATCGAACCCACAGCCGTCGCCTTACAGTCACATTCTCTTGTGCCACTGGGCCACGGCGGATGGAAGGAAGGAGGATGAAATTATTATATAATTTTAATTTTCATTTTAGCTTTTATATAGAGAAATGAATTGTTGAAATTAATACATATTTTGCTAGCGATTTTCATTGGCTTAATCCACTACATTGAAGTTGACACTCTGACACACTGTTCATTCGTCGTGTTATATTGTATTATTTTAAGCTTTATAGTAATTCAGAACATTTTCAATTTTCATTTTTGTTGTTTTGCATTGATTCTATTAAAATTTAAAATACAAAAAATATAAAATACTAATTCATTTATACTTCGTTCCGTTGTTGAAGTAAAGTACGGCGTTGAGTTCCGCCTCCCAACACGCAATACCTCCAGAATTCGGTGTAAAATGGGGAACGAAGTGTCTTAACGCTAGGTACCGTCTGCCTACCCTGATGTGTATGGAATACATGGAGAATGTAATATATATTTAAAAAGTTTGTTAAGTTTCAGGCTGTAACCCGCATATAGCAGCAAAAGACTCTGTTCCCAGAAATCGCCATATTTATAATAATTATAATAATAACACAAATAGAAAAAATAAATGTATATATTTAGAAGTCTATTGAGTACATTTAAATCTCTAAATGCCTGAAATAAAAATGTTAGCTTTGAAACAAAACAGTTTCGGTGAATTATTCAAAAGGTAGGCTAATACAAATTGATTGTATGTAATTACGACGTTCTCATTTTGCAGCACTACTTACTTAAGAGTACGTGAGTTGACTCCACTACGAATTAGGTCGGAACAAAGAAAAATACCACAAAACTGTTACTTCCAAATCTGTATATTTGTAGCTATACGAGAACGAATGCTTCTCTATTCACATTGGATGAGTTTTAATATTTGATGGGGTGAAAGGAAGAAAATATTATAATAATACCTTAATTATAGCTAAGAACACACGCAAGCTTAACTAAAACAAGCGGAATAATTTCAATTTTGCTGTATTATATAAGAATAGTAGTTTTGCAAATTATTCTTTTCTGATAGAACGTTCTCACTTTAAATTTGTGTTTCTTCGTATGGGAATATTTATATACAAAAATCATTGGCTCCCGAATTAACTACACACATAATAGACTAAATACATCTCGTGGTTGTGCTGGTGTAAGAATACTAAAAAATAAAATCAGCTTTCATCATGAGGCATAGTGTGTTGAGAGACAGCCTCGATATCAGAGGGAAGAAATGAGCATAAAACATAAATTTAAATAAATATTTCACACAATATTTGAGTGGGTGAATACTAAATTTAATATATATTAATATATTATTATAATCAAGCTATAGGCTTAAGTCTAAAGGCACAATTTCATTTTGGTGCCAATATACACTATATAACAATCGTAGAGTAAACACCAGTACCATGAAACGTATTCATTAAATACGCGCACATGCGAATATTGTAATGAACAAGCTTTCGCAACCACTTTCACTAATCATTATTTCGCAGGTATTTTGTATCTCTATTAAGATAATTAATATTATCCTTTTAATAATAAACATAAATAGGTACTTATCTACCAAAATGGGATAGCTTTCATCTATACTTATAATAAAATCGTAAGGGATCGATGTCTGTACATGGAAGATATTCAGAAAAAATGTTATTAGTGGCATTAAATAACGTAATAAAACAAAAACACGTAATAAAACAAAAACAATTTTTTGTTCACGCGAATCTCAGAAACGGCTTAACTGTATTGTATTTTGGCAAGCTTCCGTTAAAGTTTCCCTTAAACTTTTTAGTTTAAAGTCCAAATACTTAGATAATTTTTCTTTTGGGTCTTCATGAGATGGTCATCATGTGGTATAGTAATGTCAACAATCACTGCGCGTAGCGGCAGTATGTCTACCAGTACAGGTCTATTGGGAACAATATGCCTGTCAGTAATCGATCCCAGTAGTTCACAGCCAGCTATTAGAAAACGAAAGTAATGCAAATTAGTAAATCAACAATTATGTAGTCCAAGCGGGCGAAGCCGCAAGTGCGACGCTAGTTTTACATACAGAAGTAAGTAAAAACAACATTATTCCACGAAACGTCTGCGCCTAATGAGACAAGTAAACAAGATCATCATGTACAGATAGAAGTATGGTAAAATAATGATACGGTTCGTATACATATATAGAATTTTATATTCACAAATAGAAGACTTTAATGCCTTAAACCACAGTAACTTGAACTTCGTTATAATATAGCTAGAGGACACAAGGGTGGATGTATAAGAAATTTTAAGAATTAATCGGAAATAAGAATATATAGCTTAGATTCACAGACTTAACTTCCTCCAATGCATGTAGTAGCTTTTAGTTTTTTTCTTTGTGCATAAAGTGTAGAAAACGTATGAAGATTAAAAAAAGCAAACTACGAACATCTTATCTTTATCTGAATAAAGCTAAAGAAAAGATTGTAAAGCTCCAGGCCGTATCCCGAATATAGCAAGGACACTTCATTCTCATTGAGACATTTTCATTTACCATTTTCCGTCGGATTCTGAAGGCATTGCATTTTGAATACCGTAACTCAACGCCGCGCTGTGCCTTGTTACCAGAAGGAGGAAAATGAAAGTAATAAATATTTCGTTCCCTCGAGTGGAAATCGATATCACAACCCGTAGCATTGAGTGCGGCACATGTACCCTTACGCCAAGACTGGCCTCAAAAAGTCTATTAAAATTTCTATATACTCGTATTACATGTACCACAAAGATCTCCAAAAGATAAGCAAAAAGAAAAATACATCGAAATAAATGAAACAACACTTTACCGAGAAACGTTCATTATTTTCATTTCAAGGAATAAAATAAATTTCACACGCATCTTTCGCAAAACAATTTCGCGATCCACAAAGCCTACGTCTAATCACTCATACATTACAATCGAGTACCGCGCGGTACGTAATTTATATTTTATACCCGCTTTTTCCCTTTCTCCTATATTATTATGTAAAAGAAAATTATGCGTGAAAAATCAGTTTTGAACGAGAAATGTTTCTATTACGACGACCCTTCGTTTACCTGTGTAATAAAATAGTAAAAAAAGAAAGAGAAGACAAGAATTTTTGAGGCATTGGGTGTTGAGTGGCGGAAGTCAACTTCGCGTTTTGCCTTATTACGAAAGCGTAAAAATGAAAATATTAATAAATAACAATCAAACCGTCGCGTTTATAGTCGCCAAATATGCCTCGATTTTTTAAATAATTAAGATCACTTATTTAAAAACGATAAAACTTGTATTAATATCAATTTTAATTTAAAAAATAAGGTTTAATAAACCTTTGTCATATTTGATTCTATATAATTTTAGGTTAACATTTCCATACGATAACTCTATCTACACGAGCATGTATTACACAAATAGTAGAGTCATAATAACGTACATTTTAGATTAAATAATTATATTAATAGTTAGTTTTTTATTTTTAAGATTCAGTTTTGAAAAAAATATGTTTTTTATAATAAACAGTAAAAGACAGCTAACAACAATAAAAACCACCATATTATTTGCAATAACATAGATTTACATAAAAGTAAAAAAAAATCATCTAACTGTATATTAAATACAAAAATAAAGGAAATAAAAACTTTACAATGTACATGTAGTGTTAGCACTCGTATGCAAATGACCTATTAGGGGAGCTCTACCTAATTCACCTGAGATATTCCCACAACACAATTATGCAATATATGTAGATATGATGCAACAATACTAAAACAATGCTAATATTCAAGCAGTATAATTATTAAATTATCTTCTTTTTGTCTCTTTTTTTCAGCTTAGTGTTAAGATACTCCGTTTCCATTAAGACACTTCCACACTTCCACTTTCCACCGTTGAATGGCGGAACTTAACGTCGCACTTTCCCTTGATACTAGAGCGATGAAATGGAAATATTAAATATTTCATTTTATCGGGTGTGGATAGAACCTATAACCTGTCGCGTTTACTAAGTTGTATTTATTTGTTGTATAATTTTGTAAATTTCAAAAATACTTAACTCTATTTTAACACATACCTAAGCCGAATACTTGTGCCCTTCGACGCCTGGCCTTATAAAATGTTAAACTATCAATTGTTCATGAAATAAAGCATTGCTTTTTTTTGTTTCTATTTTATTCTTGTTTTTTATTATATAATTTTCATTATATAATTTCTTTTATATGTATCTATAATTGATATATTTCAGTTGACCTACATAAGCTCAATAAAGCTTCGTATAGAAATATAATTGCTTGCAAAAATGAAGCCTACCAACAATGCGAGCTAACAATAACGTTCCACAGCATCACTGAAAACAAACTCAGTTTTTATTTCACGCTCTATAAAATGTTTTTTGATATATTTTAGGTCGAAGTATTATTTGTTTTTCTCTTTATATGTATAGTCATATAGTGTAAATGCTGACTTAGTTTTACCTTCAAATCTCCTGGAGTTTTTGAGAAAAAAATCAAGGTCAAGACATACAAACACAGACAACAAAGAGATCCAACAAAGAGAGATGAGAGTTCCAACAATTTTTTTTGAGGAACCTTAAAAAATGTTATACAATTAAAATATATTATATTTTCATACTATTTAAAATTATATAATTTTGGGTTTAGGTAGACGTGATCCTCTATAAGTAGTTATTTTGATAATGAAAATTCTAATCAGCATCCTAAATGATAAGCTGGATTTATAAAGTTTGTTAAGCAGATTACGTTGGGTGAAATTTATGTATAAAACTTGTTTTGGGACTAATTTCAAATTTCCACTAGAAGGATTACTGCTGCAGCTAGTGGCTTGCGATGACCAATTATTGAGTGAAGTGTGTTTCTTAAATATCATACTTTAAATGAGACTTTAAAATTTTTCATTAATTATAGTTGTAGTATCTTTTTGTATTAAATTTGTTTTGAAAATGAAATTGAAATTTTAAATATTTCATACGCTCTCGCACTAAAATCGCTGACGTGGGTATGAAAGCCGCTACGCTGACAGCCTGAAGAGTCTTGGGCGAAATCTTCTACCAGCTGGATTCCGAACTCTAAAAAGAGAATTGGCAGACCAAAACGGAGATGACGAGTTAAGCTGGACCATTACAAGCCCGACTGGTGCTTAATAGCGTGAAATAGACCAGAGTGGAAGAAGTGGAGGGAGGCCTTTGCCTAACAATGGAACAGTACAGGCGAGGGAAAAAAAAATCATGTAATTAGACAATGTGCCAGGAAAAGATTTTGGGCAATATAATCTAGCCCACAACTGGGTATAGATGCTGATGATATCAATATTATACAAAAGCAAAATTATAATAATTGATATATGTAATAACTTTACTTATCTTAATATAAGAATAACGTAAATCTACGCGAAATGGTAACTCTACTAATTGAAGTAATAAATTTCTTACCATTCGACTCAACCTTTGTTATTAACCACCGCAGTAAATTACGATCCGAACAGTTGGCTACGGCATAATCTGTATCAATATACCTTATTTTTGCAATTGATTTCTTTGTGAACTAATACATAAGAGAAAATCGGTTAGGTGCGAGTCGAACTCGTCGAGAGTCCGACAGCTTGCCCGCCCACTTAAGTTTTGGATTGAACTTAAGATTGCCAGCATAATTATGTTCATTTTGTATGAATTTAATTACAAATATAAGTATGTAATATTTGTTTACTAGGGAATAATTATAAGTGCCTCGTGCCAATTTTTCTCGACTACTAAGGATGGGTTATTATAACCCTCGCTAACCACCCTCGTATAATACGAGTATATGTTATATGTGTACTCTATGGGTTTTGTTTACGCGTAAAATTTTATATAAAATACAGCAAAAATAATACATAAATTGTTTTCGGTTGCATTAAATTGGAAGCTTGATTTTTTCTCTAGATCTGGCCACATATTTGGTTTTAATTTTAGCCTAATGCCTGCCTGTACGTGATTTGGACATGTGTGTGAGATAAATGGTCTTGACAGACGGACAGTCGGGCAACTAAATGTTCCTATAATAGTTCCATTTCTTTTTCTTTCTGAGGTATGAAACCTTAAAAACGTCTATACATGAAAAATGTATACACATTTCATTATATATGTGTACAAATTTAAAAATAATAGTAATATAGCCACAAAAGTAAAGATTAAGCCTAAAAACCCCTAAATAAATATTATCTTACACGCTTCCATTTTACCAATTCACGTCCTAAATATAGACTAATAAATCTATTTCCTCTTTTATCTGCACATCATTATAAGTTTTAGCCGATTGTAATGGAGTTTCAATTGATCTTGGCTTCGGAGATTCTATAAACAGAGTTAGAAAATAATTTACAGATATACTATATTTTAGATTAAACTAGTTTTAGTAAGATCGTCAGATTAGGTTATTAAAATAAAAATATTTGTCTTGATGTAATGTTTCCTCTAAAATTAAATCTTAAAATTAATAATTTAACTTATTATGTATATAAATACTCCTTCTTAGGGTACCTAGTGTAACCTCGTAGAACACTACTCCCTACTTTTTCATACACATGGAACTCAACGCCATAAAGCTTTCAAATAACAATTATATTATTATAACGTGGATCTTTATTTCAAACTTACCAGGTGTTCTGTGTACCCTATTATGTGAGGAGCTTGAAAAGGAGAAAAAAAATCGTTTTATTATAACTGCGCTACCTATAATGCCTTGCCTATATTATATAAAATATATAGGAACTATTTTTTTTGCGTTAATAACGAAAACTCCGAACGAATGATTACGTATGGTACCTATATACTTTGTCACCATCCAGACGGTCGTCGGTCTTAGTGCTAAATCGTTTTATGTTTAATCAATGCAAAGCTGGTCACAGACAAGATTGCAGAAAACGCGGTTCACTGAATACCTAATAAAGCGTCTTTTATAATGTGAAAGAAATTCTGCCTTTGAAAAGCTCTCCGCTTATTAATCCCTGAGGACAAATACAAGTAAAGCATATTTTAATATTTTTATCAAATACAGAGAAAGAAAGAAATTTTCTTTACATTCTTCTCTCATTTAAAACTTGCTAGAGCCAGGAAACATTTAACGAGTATGTAAAAGTGCACTTGAGTCTCTAACCCAAATGTATTTTTAATAGATTAGCTTAAAGATCTATTTCAAGGAATTAAAAAATGAGCGGAGTCTGAAGTTCGTATAGCATCGTTCGTTCTAGCACAATAACCTAGCAAGTTTATGTTACCTCTAACTAAAGCTTTTATAAAATTTTAATATACTTTTAAAATACTTTATTAAAACTAACTTGTGTGGGCAGGCCCTCCACTAGTTAAAGTACATTCTTAAGCTTACAATATAGCATATATTATATACATTTGTAAATTATTCAAATCCAGATTTAAACCTGTAGCTTAATGAAGTTCACATCTTTAGATATCCAGCCATGCCCAAGCAAGTTTATCTTACTTAGGTATACGTATAACTTCTGCTATGTTTCATAAATTTTATGAGATTATATAATTTCAATATCAATCGAGTTTCCAGAATATATACAAGTTAAGACTCAAGGCATCAGCTTACTGGGTGATTAAGAGATTTTGAACAATTTTTTTTATGATAGGCATATTACGGAATAATATTATTAACACAAAATTACTTTTAGTTAAATAAGTCAAAAAAATAATGTTTTTAAAAAACAACATTAAAATAATAAATTATTCAGTAGTATAATATTATACTTATTAATAATTTTAGTTTATTCCATTGCATCATGTCCCAAATATAGTTTGATCCCGGGAGACCATATTCACGAATGCATGACCAACTGCATGTAATATAATTATGTTAGGTAGGAATCAAAGAGCTTAATTTGTATAACAGTCTTTGCTAATGTAACTATACAAATTTGTACTTTTAAAGGTTCTGTACCTCAAAAGGTAAAAACGAAATCCTTATGATATTTTATTGTTTAAATATGGTATCAAGCTGAAATTAATATCAAATATCTCGTACATGATCCCTTGAAGCACAGAAATCAAATTAATATAAACTTAAGATAAAAGTAATTGAGTTTTATCCGTACACCTGTCTTACACCCACGAGAGTGTGTTATTTAGCAGAAATTGAAGTTACTTAAACTATTATGCCGTTTCTCTATATTATGCTAGGTTATAAGAATTACTATATAAATTATTACGTACTACCACTCATTTATCATTGAAACTCACAGCAGATAGGCAAAGAGTACTTTTCTGTCTTTTCCTCGTCTCCACCCCGATTTAGGACGATGCCACGCTTTGACTTACTGGTCTAGGAAGTCAGGTCAGTCAGAAAATTGATCATTATTACAGTAAACGTCATGTCAATTTTCAATGACTTTTATTTGTCATTTAAAACTGCCCATCTTACTGAAACATTTTGTTAAGGCTGAAATTTATTATTTCGTATACTTTTGGTGCACCTTTTATGGTTCTTCAACATATGTTCCAAATCTTCAATTGTATATAGAAATTAAACAACACGTTTTGCTAAGGCAGTAATATTTCCTTATAACTAGTTCAGTTAGACCATTATAGTTCTAATTAAATATAGGTACCTAAATTTCTGAAGAAGGTCAAAGAACCAGCAATTACAATGGGGAAACATGAAGACACAAAGGCCTATAATAATAAAAATGTAATTAATTCAAACCAAAAGTCTTCTGAGCAATCAATTTAAAAGACACACCTACTTAGTAATTCGTTCAATCCAACTTTTTTATGTAGTTTGTCTGTTACAACAAAATGAAAAACTAAATCGATTTGTCTACCCCTTTATACGTGACTAACCACTCTCTGCCGCGTTAAATCTTTTTCGTAGCAACGTGTACGTGACATCGTTACTTTTCAGAAATTTAGGAAAAATTAAAATACACTTCTCTCCATACAGAGGCCGTCGTGGCCCAGCGGCACAAGGGTGTGACTGTAACGCGATGGTTATGTGTTCAATCCTCACTCGAGGAAGTGAGAGGCAAAGCGCGGCGTTAAGTTCTGCCACTCAACACGCAATGCCTCCAGAATTCGGGAGAGAGTGGGGAATGACATATCTTAACACTAGATTCCCTCTGCCCACCCTGCTGTGTGCGGGATACAGCGTGAAGCTGATTTTTACTTCTCTCTATACAATTATTTTTATTTTCAGTAAACGCCATTGCAACGTAGTGGGCAGCGCCTGGCGGTACATGCATTGGTTGTAAATTTGATTCCCATTTTTTTAATAAAGGAATATATTAGAAATTATTTTCATTTTCATTTATCGCCAGTGTCCATTTACTTCGTCAAGAGACGTGTGAATGTGCTTTAAGGGGCTGCTGCCGGACTTGGAGTGCTAAAGAAATGTGTGGTCAATTTACTGCAAACTCAGTTCCTTTTAGTCCCACCGGCCATACAGCCTATTGGTGCCAAGAAACTAAATAAGAATGAAAGTAAGATAGTGGACTTGCATCTGCAACTGCGAACTGTCAACTCACAGGACTTCCACATGTTAACTTGAATCGTAACTTAAAACAAAACATACATATAGTTGACGTCCATTACTCGCCACTTTAATATACAACAAGCATAGCCTCACTTGTTTCTTCTATATATTTGGCTTAAATATAACGGAGTGTCTTAACACTAAGTTTCTCCCTACAATGTTATACAAAAAAAGACATAAAAATTACGCTTATATAATTTTAACCAAACTGTACCTTAAATTATATGTCTTACTTTGTAAAATATACCCAAAGTGAAACGTGAATGTTGTAAAAACGTGTTCTAAGTAAAAAAGTCCTTAAAGAAATGAAAATAATTCAATTTTAGATCTCGGCTTTCTTTCTTGTTATTTTCTTTTTGCCAGTAAAATTATATTGTCGCATTTTACTTTCTTAGAAAGAAGTGTAAATTTTAGACATTAGTATCATTTCAAGACGGAGTTCGAAAAGAATCAGTAACATTCTTTCGTATACTTCAAATATTGGAAAAGATAAAGTTATCTACAAAATAGGGTTTATAAGGATTTATCAAAATCAATGCACGTATTATTTTTCTTGGTTTCAATATCTTGAAACAAAATGAAAAAAAGCTAGCCAGAAATAATTGGCAGGACCAAGGATCTAAGTTGGTGATCTTGCAATAGATATTCTTAAAAACCTTAAAAATTATAATTATTAATTTAAATATTAATATTAAGTTAGTTTATTTTTACGATATTAAAGTAATAATAATAAATAACAAAATGATGTAACTGGAGACGTAAAAATAAAATAAATAAGCAAATAAAAACAAATACTGTTTTTCATTCGCTGAGTACTGTTTTAACAAAATTTATAGACTGAGACAGCTTTTATAAGCTTTTAAAACAGTAAAAGTTCATTACGAGACGCCTTTACGGTAATATATTTTATGGAGTCGGACGTAATTTTCAATCTTTTGTTTTACTTTTCGAAATATGAGTTTTACATTAAATTAAAAAAATAATAGTTCTTTAATAAAAGACTGTAGATCACAAATAAATACAGTTACACATACTTTTGTATATTTTATTATAAAGGAAACGGATATAAAAAAAATAGTAATAATTGTATTTGAAAAGACAAAAGCTATAAATTCATTATGTTTATTAAATAATATTTATGAAGAGATCTAAAGCATGTTGAATCTTGAAAATTACTGTGAGCAAACAACTTGTGATAATGAAAATAGGCTGAGATTTCGTGAAGCGAGTCCAAATTAAGTTGATAAATGTGTATAATCCGATTTAGTCAACTTCGTAGACAACTCAATTAAAATACAAAGTAAAATACTGAAAAGGATTTCCTGTACATTACACATCAGATTTAAATTGAGAACCCATTTTCTCCATATATTTATATTATTTTCGCTTATTTAGTTTATATTATTAAAAATGTATATACATATATCCCAGTAGTCGCAGCCCAGGAGCACAAAGTGTGACTGTAAACTCTACTGGTTTTGGGTTAGATCCCCGTTCAAGGAATTGAAATATTTATTTAAATTTATATTTCCATTTCTTTGCTCTGGTGTCGAGGCAAAAGTTGAGTTCCGACTCTCAATACGTAATGCTTCCATAATTTGGCGGAAAATGGGGAACGAAGTGTCTTAAAATAAGGTTCCCTCTGCCTACCCTGCTGTGTGCGCGATACAACGTGACGCTGATAAAAAATATATATTTATTAAAACTTTCGATCCTCATTATTAACATCATAGAATTACCTCACTTTAGTGTCATTCCGCTGATGATTTAAAGATATTCAAAGAACTAATTTATTAACATTTTCTTTTATATACAATCGAAAACATTTCAAAATGAATTTTTATACTAACATACGTTGTAACCCTCTTATAAATATTATAACTAAACATAATTTTCTGTCCAAAACAAATATTACTAGATCTATCTTCGAAAGTTTTAAGGGACATAAATATGAAGTAGACTTTCATTTGAAGAAACACCAGTGTGATGGAAAAAGTTAGCATTCTTTTAAAGTACTTACGCAATTTTATGATTCAATTCTGTTTTCGTCGTTGTAAAGTGAGTTTTAGGAGCAATATTTTTGGCGATTATCATTGGCGTACCATGTTTGTTTAGGTTTACCAGTAAGGATTCACCCTTTTCTTTTGTTTGAATATCTTCAACAACATATAAGTAAACTGCCTATAAGTAAATTTGAATAATTTGTGATATTATTTTATGTACACATATATCTAAACGGAGTGACTTAGCACTATGTCCGATGTCCTCTCAGTCTACCCTGTTATATGTAGGACGAAGCATGTAACCATCTACAAATAAAATATATTAATGTGACTACTGCTAAACTAAAGAACGAAAAGACCTAACTAAGAAAAAAAACTGAGTTACATACTGACTAAGGAAAAAAGTTTGAAAAATCTATATATATATATATATAAAAAAAAACAATTAAACTTTATTTCTGTAGTATATTAGGCCTTTTCTCATCAGATTTCCTGCCACTTACATCCTAAATAGTGTTTGTGATTGCTTCAATTACATTGCTTGCGTGCATCGAATATATAGGTCACGATTATTCAGGGAGCGATCAACAAATAAATTCCAACCCCAACACAGATTCTTTTTATATTATTACTCCCTACATATTTCGTAATATGAAGACTAAAATATAGCTATGTTGTTGATAGTATACTGTAATATACTTACTTACAGTGAAAGTTAAGAGTATTTGGTTTTAGAAAAATTTATACATTTAACAAAATTAAAAAATTAATAAACTTTTAAGAATTCCTTTACTTCATCTATTACTTTTTGATCTAGAAACGTATGAATATTATAAGCTAAGGGTAGGACCATTTGTCTACAACTTATATAAGTAAAAAACTTAATTATGACGTATACGACGTATAGACAACGAATAAAATGCTACTTACATGGCGGTTATATAGAGCAACAAGCGTTCAGCGTTCAACAGCATCTCAGGATCGATCTCAGACTTGAGAGCGGTTAATAAGTACGGACTTAAGACTGGGTTAATGACACTGTGACCTGTTTTTTGCACATTGAAACGAAAAATATTAACAGTATGTAAACATAATAAATAAAAAGCTTTTCCTAAAATATATCAAAAGGAAAACCTTTTAAATACGTTTACAATTAATGATTAATCCTTACTTTCCACTCCAAATATTTTAAATATAAAACCACCCAAGTGGATATTGTAGTTATTGATGTTCTAAAAAATTGCTTCGAAATCACTAAAATTTTTATATTGAAAGATATTTTTTTACCAAGAACACTTAATTTAATTTTTATTATAGAACTGATGTAATAAGGTTTTATATAATTAACGACAAGCTTTTGTCAAATATAACGATAATATTAATTAAATAGAATAGAGCCCTCTAGTGCCTACCGAACGCGTTTTGTTTTTCCTACGAACGGAAAATTATATGAAAATCATTGTACATTTTAGAACTAGATGGCAGTTGTTGAAAACGTATTAAAGTTACAATTTTCTATATATCTATTATTTATGTATATAGTATAAAAAGTTTTTAATAAGAAAAGTGTATTAAAAAAAAACTGAAAAGTATACTAAAAAACCGTTTAATAAAATAAAATAAATCTTTGAAAATAATAACTAAGTTATTAGAGTTATTCTTTAGTTACAAAGAAATTTGAATGCCTATTTGGGGGGGATTTTTCAATACGAAGGTGATACTGAAAACACTATTGTTTACTTATTATTTCTAAACCTTTCCAATGTTTAATCTCCTAAATAAAACCTTTAATGTAGCAATTTTAGGGGCCTAAAACACTTTATTTACAACAAGAAATTATAATTTAGGTTATATTAGCGTGAGAGTATATAAGAATTAAAGAATTGGATAAAAAAACTGGATTTGTTTCCAGACTGCAATTTCCAATGTCTGTAATATCTCTTAAAACTTTTTTGAGCCATAATACAATTTGTAAACGTCAGATTTTACCACTTTGTAAGTAATATTTTCTCTCTAATCTGTTAACAAAAAGTGACCTTCATAGAAGAAATAACAACATTATTTACCATAATAAACCTCAGCTACTACCGTAAATAAACAAGCTGTATTATCATTTTGCCTTGTCGTTTAAACTTCGCTTTTTGGGCATAACAAAACTTTTCCGCCGCTATTAATAATACGAAACAGACATTAGGTTCTATGACGAAGGAGCCTTGGGTCACGCAGACGGTCTCGTTCGGTTGTCCTTGGTTCAAGCTACGAACATCTCACGCACGATTTTATGACGTATAACCGCACACGGAAATTGGTATTGGCTTATAATTTTTGGCTAGAGTTGTAATATGCACGAGGAAACAGGATGTATTAATGTTTTACCCGACTGCACAAAGTAGTTCATGTATTTTTTTTTAATATTATATTTTTTTATTATACTAGCGATCTTATGAAAACAATTGACGAAGACGAATAATGAAAGACGAAACAAAATTTATAATGCTTCTGAAATGCAAAAATGACATTGCTTGCAAATATATGCAGAAATTTTCCGATGAAATTTACAGCAATTTTTTCCATTCATTTTCCATGATTTTCAACAAATTTTCCTTTCATTTTCCATGATATTTTATTTTCTTTTTTCTAAGAAGTTTACAGACTCTAGTTCTCTAGTAGACTAGGCTTTAGATAGGTAAGAAGAAGATGAAGATTTTATATTTATTTTAGGTTTTTCCACAGCAATAGCATCCTTTAGACTGCTTCTTTGGTCAAATATTCAATATACCTTATAGTTAAGGTACCTGCGTAACACTTAACTTATGATAAGATCTTAATCGCTTGTCGGAAGTTTCGAAAGGTATGAATAATATTTTAGACGTTATAAATAAATAGGGTAAAATAGCGCCTAATAAAAACGCGAAACCTTCACTCGAGTGATTAGTGGCGTCCTTGAATATTTTTGAATATTTGACCTAATTGAAACCTAAAGAACCTACAGCTAACACACAGATTTTGAATTTTACTCGCATGCTAAGAAAAAACCAGTAATGTGCGAGTTGGATATTCCCACCGAGGGTTCTGTACCAATTTCAGGATTGAAGATCAAAGGATGTACTAGAGTAAAACCAGGATATGCTTCAATGTCGTAGACGCTCCACATCCTAAAAATCTTTATTATAAAAATAAAAAACTGAGAATACATTTATCAACTAGCGGCCCGCCCGCGGCTTCGCCCGCTTTACTATATAATCAATGTTATTCCACAGTAAAAACAATCAATATTAAATCTAGACTTGTGGTTATCATGAAAGGCAATGTTAGAATTTTAAAGTTCAACATGTCAGTTATTCTAAAACGTTGTAGACATCCCATTGTCAGTTAGACTAAAGTGAAAGGTGCATTAGTACAGTAAGCAGCATGAAAACTTTTATTTTCACATTTTTCTATATTTATTTTTGATGACAATTTTATTTTCTTATCCTTATATGCTAAGCCTATATAAAATTATATATTATTGCAGCTCACAATTTAAAAATTCTATACTTAAGTCCTATTACAACGAATTTTTTCAAAGGAAGAGCACACATTTATATAAATGAATAAACTAAACCAGAGACTTAATTTTTATTTAAATTCGAAGTAAATTAGAACAATAAAATAATTTCCATTTTCCAAATAGTCATTACAATATTAAAATTATAATTTAACTGACTGTACCATTTCCCTTTAACCTTTTACACTGTGTGTTATTCCTTACAGACTTTCAATTTTACCTATTTCTGTAGAACGATATCATGTTTGCTTGTGTTATAGTTTATTAATAATTGAAGGTAGATAGACATAAGAAGTTAGGTAATGTATGAAACTTAAACTAAATTTTTATTTACCTAAAAATGGGGCTATATATTATAAATTTTGTTTTCTTGCTGGAGGCCAGTCAAAGTGCGGCCTTAAGTTCTGCAACTGAACACGCAATGCTTCCAAAATTCGCCAGAAAGTGGGAAACGGAGTGTCTTAACACTAGATTCCCTCTGCCCACTCTGCTATGTGAAGCTGATTTTTTTATTTTTCAGCCTCATCCCTAATCCCGTATATCCCGTGCATATTAAGGTAGGCAGAGATAACATCATCAACGCTTTTCATTTTGCCAGAGCGGGAAAATGAAAATAATTTATTCTTCCGAAGTGCGCTCGTGACCACAACCTTCGCGTTGCCAGTCACTGCTTAGACGGTGTCACATGGAGCCACGATAGCCTCAGTGTCTTTAAATTTAGTTTCTAGTACTCTATTATAATATTTATTTATAAATATAATAAAAACAAATATAATCATACGTTGTAAAAAAAAACACACTATAAAAAAAAATATGCACAACAAAATTATATTAAGCTCATAACTAAAGGTCCAATGTTAAAAAGAATACGAGGAAAATAAGTTTTAAGTACCTAATTGCTAAATAACATTGTATATGTTGGAAGACGGAAAAAGCTCAGTCATTATTAAAGCGCGAGGTAGTTTTTTTTTTAAAATGCAATTTTAATCAACAATCTAATATATGCCACGAACAATGGTTATTACTTAAAAACACAAGGAAATATGTTTTTATAACATAACAAGCACATACCCCGACTTCATAAATATAATTAGTTTTCTGAATCAAAATTTAAATCATTTTTTTTTTCTAAAAGTTATTGCAAATTATTATTCTTATTGTATTTTATTATTTATCTAAAGGGAAACAATAAAACTTATTAATAAAATAATCTAAATTTACATTTTCACCAAAGCGCGGCTTTTCTCCAAAAAAAAATTTGCGGAAAGTGGAGAACGAAGAGTCTTAACACCGGGTTCCCTCTGCCTACCCTGCTGTGTGCGGGATACAGCGTGAAGCTGATTTTTTTTTCTCTAAAAGGAAATTCAGTTTTTTCTTGAGCTGCACCCTGTGTTCCTCATGTCCTGCTACATGCGTAGAGACGTACATGTACGTAGAGATAGCCTGGTAGTGGCATAGAGAGTTGTGTCACAACGCGCTTGTGCCTCTCAGATACTGAGGTCAGACGTGGATGAAGCACGATTATAAACATCAAATTAATTTTTATATTTAATATCTTTATATGTTTTTTTGGAACAGATGCCTAAAGGCAGCATACATATAGATTACATTTCTTATAGTCGAATCTCGAAGCTCGCTTCTAGGTATGACTTCCTGTCAATCCTCAGGTCTAACTTAAGGCTTTTATCAAAACCAAAATAAATTACGTTTTTCGGCCTTTCACTTAGGATTTTTAATTAAACTAACGACATTAATTTCGTCCGGGTATTGAATATTAAAATACAGCTTTATGAAATGTCTTTTTTTTATTTGTTCGACTATAAAATTTATATATTTCTCAGTAATCAACTAGTGTATAAAATAACATTTTTTACACTATTTTTACTTAACACACAACATATTGAAAAGGTGACATGATATAATAAGACACTAATTAACACTAATTATAAAATTTGTAGTACTTATTACTTTATCACTGTTTTTTTTTACATTATTATACATATTATATATGTATTTATAATTGTATATATTGTATGAACTGCTACTGTACTTATAATTAAAAATTGTAATATTTAAGAAATTCTACTGTAAACTTTGCACGCGATTCTAAACTAGTTAAATATGCCAAGTCAAGGGCAACAAATAAGTTACTTTATTGTAAAAACAACCTCACAGGGCCATTACGTTAATTCTTTCATCAATTACTATTATGCTTTATAACAAATATTAAAGAGAGATTTTCTCTTTTTAGAGATTTTATGGAATAAAATATAATTTCATTCAACCACCAAATTTCCTTTTTTTTCCGCTTTTTCAATTTTTCAGCACAAGTAAAGAAAATCTTACTTTTTATTAACCAAAATAAGCAACATCTATCTGACAAATATAAATATCCTCGACTCTGATTTGAACCGACAACCATTAAACATGCTTCATGAAATATATATTTAGATTAATTACTAACGATTACTTTAATATTATAAGGTACCAATTAGTTGTTCTTGGAAAAATATCAACAGGACTATTGTGACCTACTTTAGGTTTATGAGGTCGAAGTTTGAGAAGCGAACACGCACAATGCTATGCAAAATGTACTTAACGACTGCTAGTTGATAAAATTTTGGCAACTACTTGGAAATTGTATTAAATGCAAAAATATATATTTTCAAAAAGGTAAATTAAATCAGCTTCACCGCGTATCCCGCACACAGCAGGGTAGTGTTGACAGAGGTAACCTAGTGTTAAGACACTCCGTTCCCCAGTTTCTGCCGAATTCTGAAGACATTGCGTGTTGAGATCGCCTCCTCCTATATTTTTAAACTAATATTATTATTATTTTTTGCAGCAGGCATGATATTATTAAGCTTAGGCTTAGATGGGTAGGTACAGCTTAAACCTACGAATCTTAATTATTAAGGTTATAACTCTGCTAATATTGATTGTCTGATAAAAATAAAAATAACTTCCAATATAAATTTGCTTCATTTAGTTTGGAATACTGATGTTTAACTTATCCAAAGATAAAAAAATGACTAGAATACTATCTTCCAAATAAACAATAATATTTTTTTGGTATTGTATTTAGTCTTTAGTAATTAGTCGGCAGTCACTCTACATCCTCATGTAACAATGTGTGAACAAAGAAATATTTGCACTTGCCAAGCTACTTGCCAAGGCTAACAAAAAATAATTTTAATATCTATTTGTAATCTGTGTCTAGAGAGCAGTCTAACAATTACAAGAAATTGTATTGAAATTTATTTTTAGATATATTTTACCTTCATTACATACACGTAGCTCACACGCAATGTAATACTTTATACTCATTTTGTTTTGCATAAAACTATTAAGTGGCTGGGCGCGATACATTAATTACAAAAATGGCAAAGAAAATCATGTGGGATTGCAAGGTTGCGATTGTGACAATTCCTATTAAATTTTATATTTTATGGAGAATTGCTTGAGTGTATTTTAATTTCAAAATTATTCATTATTAATTTCAAAATTTAAAATCAAATATCTTCCAGTCCAGTGAGGCCAGTAGTGGCGCAGGGGTACACGCCTCACTCTGAATGGGACAGGTTGTGGGTTTATTCCTATTCGAGCAAATTAAATATTTAATATTTTAATTTCTTCGCTCTGGAGTCGAGTCGCGGAACAATGCCTCTAGAATTCGGCGGAAAATATGGAACGGAGTGTCTTAGCACTAGGTTCTCTCTGTCTATGCTGTTGTGCGTGGGATACAGCGTCAAGCTAAAATAAAGATTTTCCAAAAATTCGTGTCAATGTCGTAAATCTCTAAGACTTACATAAAAAAGACAATATTTTATTCTTGCAACACATGTTGCGAATCCATATCTGTATTACATAAATTCCTACATAAAACCTACTGGACCAAAGTAATACATGCGTATAAAAATGCATCTACAATTCTAAATGCATTCTTATAATTACCCACATCGTGATTTCGGAGCATATTTACATACAATCTCATGGTCGTTTTAAATAGTTTGTTTATAAACGATTTGCCCTACATCCAGTATTTACTATTCTAGATTGTAGAGACAAATAATACCTAGCAACCTGTGATAATTTCATAATATTATAGTATGTTATGAACTTATGACTCAAGGTTTTTGTTTGTTTTGGGAACTACGTTTACTTGAGGTAATTAAAGTAGACTCGTTAATTATAAATGAAAAATGCTAATAACTATAAAGTAAAATATATAAAAGTTATAATTATCAAAAAAATAATAATTATATCGTGCCGAAGAGACCGTGAAGGCGCAGTGGCACAAACGTGTGCCTGTAAACGCGATGGTTGTGGATTCGATCCCACTCGGGGGAATGAATTATTATTTATTAATATTTTCGTTTCTTCTCTGGGTAACAAGGCAAGGCAAGGAGTGTCTATAGGGGAGGGATATGTAGGGATACAGCGTGAAGCTGTGTTTATTTTTACCATTACTTTATTAATGAATACATATCAATAAGTCAATTCACTTAGTACATATATTATGTAGGTACATAAGTATATGCGTACGCGAACCAAAGCGGCTGCAGCGCCTCTCTCGCTGGCAGGGAGACGCGCACGCGCCGGGAATCTGGCACCGTCAGTCGCATGGGTTTATTTCCACTCGCATACAAATAATTAGATTTTTCAGATACCAGACTTGCTTTAAAAATGTTGTAAAAGTATTAGGATGATAAATATTTTTCCAATAATAAAATATTTTTAATTTTGCATTGTAATTGTACATATAAATAAACCTGTGATATCATTCGGTTTTTAACCTTTTTAGTACTATAAAATTGAATAACTGTACTAATATAACATCAATTTGTCTTTCCATTTTCAAATTCTAATATTATCTTAATAAAACACAACAGACTAAATATTTGTATATGCAAAACAAATATAAGAGAGTAGGTCACAATTGTCGTCACCGCATTATTCACGAAAAGGGCAAGCTTTAGGTTCGCCAGAGCAGTGGCAACGCGGTGTATTAATAAATCCAACATTGACAAAGACCGCCAAAACATCTGGCTGGCGGCCAAACTGAAAAAACTTTGCCTACGCATACGACACGGAACAATTCCGGTGACGTCCCCATTATATCCCAGTCTACGACCACCTCATGCTAGACGCACCAAAAATAAACAGTGAGAGAAAGTTGGAAAAGCTGCGAGATTCTGTAAATATAATATTTATTTATTTATATACTGCTCTACATACCATTGTCTCAATTTTTTTTGGTCACAAGCAGTTATAATTAGAATCTACAAGTGCATAGATAAGATATTTGTGTTTATACATTATCTGTGCTCATATGGAGACAAATATTATTTTGTAAAAGTAGATTAGAAGTATATTTTAGACTCGTATTACTATGAGAACACGCAAATTATTAAATATCATATGTTTAGATCGTCAGTCGTGATGTGAGTGACGTCAGGTACGCGTCCCGGGCGCCTGCCTACGTACCGAGTGCGAACACTTCATGCATTTGAAAGAAAATTTTGTATTTATTTATAGTATGCCTCTATCTGGCTCCAGAAAATATTATATCTGGCATAATATTTACTTTTAAACTGGCAACTCACGCACATTTGTGGACCCTTGCTGCTTTCACAATAAGGGTGGAGATGGCAGTGCTGACTTCCACCTGGTCCACGCGGTCGTAAACCGGCGATTACGTTCGGGTTTATGAGTGCTTAATAGGTAATGCAAAGCGGCCCGATTATCGTCGTTTGTTTTACAAATTTCACTGCGGGTACGCTAACTAGCGTGTCATTGGTTTTTATTGATATATTGCGAATGGATTTTTTTATTGCAGTGTTAATTTTGCATAATTATATTTATTTTGTTAGATGCGTGCGCGAGGACATAGCGGTGCATCTTGCTGCATTAGTTCCAAGTAAAATTGCCAACTTAAGTTATTTACAAATATAATACTTTTTATTCAAAATGAATTCTCAAAAGATTGACAATTTTCATCTATTATATAGGATTATCGCAGTAATTTTACAATTTGACTATAAAACTGAGAATTACTTTACCAATGAAAGATTATTGTTATCAATTTTATTATGTTGTCGAATAAAACATTTTGCTTAATTATATTTTAAAGCTTAATATTGCAAACATTAAGAAGACATTTTTTCAGCAGTGACTGTTTTATGTAACGGCGACTTAGTTTTATATATGCATCTATATTAAAAGAAATAATCATATAGCTATTCTATATTAAATAGTTGCAAATATTATGATACTCGACGTTAAAATACTCGGGTTACTTTCCAGCTCTTTTGGATATATGTGATGGGTGACGGAACTCAAATTTACATATATATCATTACTTAATTATTCCCATCTCTCTTCTGATCTTACTCTGATGATCTCTAATCTCTTGATCTTTGATCTCTTGATCTCTTGATCTCTGATCTCTTGATCTCTGATTTCTTGATCTCTGATCTCTTGATCTCTGAATTTTTCATATATATTTCATATCCGACTATCAATATTTAGCGCCATTGTAGCGCAGGGGCACAAACGTGTGACTGTAAAAGTGACGGTGGTGGGTTGAACGGGTTTATAGGGGGAATTGATTATTTAATATTTTGATTTCCTAGCTCTAGCAATAAGGCAACTCGCGGCATTGAGTTCCACCACTAAAGACGCAATGCCTCATGAATTCGGCGGAAAGTGGGGAAATGAAGTGTCTTGACACTAGGTGTTAAGGTTCCCTCTGTCGTGCTAAAAAATATGCTACAAGAAAATTTAACCTTCACTTGCTGTATTCGAAGCCACAACGAGTGCGCGAGCTCTAACTGCGCCACAGCGGCATCCACGTAATATTATTAGTCTATATTTATACCTTAAGAAACAAAGTATATAATATCTTCATATAAGTCTTCTCGGTACCAACATGCGCTTCTCTTTTAAATATTTTACATTTTTACATATAGTGTAATGCGCATAAGTAACATACACGGGGCCGAAGTGAATCCAATGAAATGCAAGCTTAAATATACATATATACTATACGACATCCAGTTATTGACTTGCGTAGAACAAAGTTATTTAACATGTAAGAAATTTTTTAAGCCGATTTCTCGCAACATTTATTTTCGATTCCCGATTTCGAACCTCTCCCCTGGAACACTTTAATAATACAATAAAATTTGTGTAACATTGTATGTAAAATATATAATGTGAGGCCAGTAGTGGCGCAGGAGCACAAGCATGTGACGGGAAACGAAAAGTTGTGGGTTCGATTCCACGAGGCAATTAAATATTTATTTATGCAATGCCTCCAGAATTCCGCTTAAAGTGGGAAGTGGTGTGTAGGCACTAGGCCTCTGCCTACCCTGCCACACGCGGGATACAGTGTGAAGATAAAAAAAACTAAAATAATATAGAGCCCTGGCATCTGTGATAAATATCATATATGTACATATTTGTACATAAATATATCGCTTTAAATTTATAGTGACCTTTTAAAAATATCTAGTTTCGGGATAACGTTAATAAACATTTGTACAATTACGTTTTTGTACAAAAATTATACTTACAAAATCATTTTAGATGATACAGTAGTAAATGCTTTTAAATTACCTGTTTATTTATATATTTTTTTTCTTTCTCAAAAACATTGATTATCTTTTGATTAAGTCGCTATAATTCTAAAGATGCAACATAGAAGTATTAAAAGCGTAGCCTTCTAACTATAATTAACTGTTCTTGATATTTTTTCGACCAACCGGATAAAGTGCTTGGAAAATTCCAATGAAATACAATATAAATAAATTTTTAGCAAAAAGAAAAACCGACTTCTAACAACGAACTAAAAAGTGAAAAATAATTATGCAAAGATTTTATAATTTTGAAGTCCGTGCCAAGTAAAACAAACAGGGTTAGTAATTAGATATTGTAGTAAAGGTGTTGTAGCATTAGCTTGACACCGACTTCAAAATTATAAAATCTTTGTAAAATTATTTTTCACTTCCTTGAAGTGTATCCTTTCAAATAAAAAAAGTATCATCAAAATCGGTTGGCGCGACATTGAGTTATTCGTCTATTTGTCGCGCACATACCTAATTCAAATTTAAGACTTATGTGATTTTCTCATAGATACCATTGTCAGACATGGACCAAAAAAATGGGACCAAATGGGAAGCTGCACCTTTTAAAGAAAAAAAATTATCAAAATCGGTTCACCCAGTCAAAAGTTATGAGGTAACAAACAAAAAAAATACTGTCGAATTGATAACCTCCTTTTCTTACAGAAATCGGTTAAAAAGTACTGTAAAACACATTTTAGAGATAGCATTATTTACTCCGACTATATATTTTTTAATTAGTATAGATATTCATATTTTCTAAATATCCTAATTACTTACCCTCAATTGCTTTAGTAATTTTACATAATTTCAGACGGTATACAAGTACCTACTTAGGTAAACCTAACCCCGAACAGCAGGCAGCTTGAAGGTAACGCCAAAATTTAATAAAACTAAATAGCACGCAATATACGGAAAGGACTATAGATTCATATTTATTTTACGAAGGCATTATGTTTACATATATTTATAGTGATTAATATTAGTAAAAACATGAGTATTTACCTACAATATAATTGTTATTCAATCCACGCAATCTTTTAAAAACAAATAAATTATTTTAAAATTACGTTGTCATGTTAAAAGTTTGCAAAAATCCAAGCATTGTTTTACAATTTGGCACGACATGACGAGTCACGCCACCGACGAGCTGCAACTGCTTGAGTAGTTTTTGTTGTAGTAATCAAATTTGAAATTTATTCATGGTATCGTGTGTCGCCCTGATGGCGTGGACGGTGCAAGGTTACGTTGACATCCTTAACTTGATATAAATATTAGCAAGCATAAAGAGCAGTCCGGAGTTGTGCGCCGTCACAGCCGTCACTAGGGCCAGGTGCGTAACCGATTGCGTAGCACATAATGCTCGCCGGCGTCGCATCATAGGGTGAGATCGCGCGGAAGCGAAGGTTGCGCCCGTGACCGCGCCCGCGCCCGCCCGCCGCTACATCGCGAGTAGCGCAGTACCGCGCCGCGCTCTCTGCTCCTCGGACCTCGACCCGTGGTCTCCAGCTGCTGCTAGCTCGCGAAGAGTTGTGATGTGCCTCGTGAGCTGATCATGTGCAGAGTGTATACAGTGCGGGAGTGCGCGAGCGACGAGCGCCGGTGGCCCCCGGGGCCGTAACCTGCCATGTGGACGCTGCTGATGCCGCTGCTGGCGCTTCTCACCTCGGGTGGCGGTGACTCTGTCTCCTCCCATAGAGAACTTCTAGAATGTGCTAGGTTCGTTGCTCTAATTGCTGTTAAAGAACGTAATTGATATCATCATTACGGTTGTTTCTTATTAAAGTCTGGCTGAAGCTACAGGGACCTCGAGTGAGCTACGAAAATAAAATTTGATGCGAAACAAGGCGTACGCTTATTACAATTGCGTTAGAGTCGCAATACTATATATGATCACATGAATTTAAATAAACGATTTTTATATTTTTTGGCAAGTTAATTAACTAAAAGTGTCGATTTATGTGACTCAGTAATACAAAGTTAATAATTTAATACTTAATGTAAATATATTAGTTTGCATTTGTCAATGTTACCTTGGACTATATTCTTTTGGCAAACTTCTTGACTTTGTGGAAGTCTGGTACGAGTACAATATATTTTATTTAATTAATAAACATGAGTGCTATGTAACTTATTATTTTCATTAAATTGCTAATCATGATTCTGAAGCATTTACATTTTTTTATTTAATTTAATTTAAATAATATATTGAACTAAATGCGCGCAATCCATTACGTTATCTTAATGTTTTTTTTTAAATAATTCTAAGGACACCCTATTCAGCACTGTAAAGACAATTTGAAAATTGTGCACATAATCATTGAAATGAAAAATGCTAAAACAAAAATAAACATACATTTTTCTCAAATGTACATCTGGCAAGACTGAGCTCTTAGTATAGTGGGGTCGGTTGATCTTGAGGAGACTGGTCGTTTGGCATTACTCGTTGTTGACATAAACATTTCACTGGCTAGACGAGCTGGCCAGGTGCAACGATCTTACGGAATTAATTTTGTTTTAGATTATTCTCTCTTTTTTCTAAGTTATTACTAGATATTTATTATTTTGTCGCATTTGCTGTAAGGTATGCAGACAGAAGTCAATGACTAATTTTAGAGGCATTTCGTTTAGAGTGGCAGAAATATCTTTTTAGTTGTCTGTTAAATATTATTTTGCAGTTTAACGCTATTTTCTACGCCAAGTTTCTGCTTTCTATCGTATTCGGACTCTTGGGGCGGAACTCATAACATCAAACTGAAACGGCAAAATGAAAATAACTTAACTTAAAATATTAAAATCTCCTAATTGAGGCAGGATCAACCACCACAGTTTAAAGTCAGACGCTGACCTACTGCACCGCAATGGACTCGCATGCAAGTTTACATTTTAAAAAAATAGTAATTTTTAGAAATATAGCTACTAGCATTTTTTATATATTAGGAATACATAAATTGAGATAATATAATTAAAGTAAAGTTTATTAACTCCCCTTAAAAGTTTGTTTTACTTTTGTTGTAAAGTCGAATTGTTATTATTGGACTAGCAAATAAATAATATTCAAGAAATCGTTTAACGATACTAAACTAAGAAAACGTATAGATAATGCTGCTATCCTGTTTTCTACTTTAAGTAAGGGGTTGCTTATTCAGCGACAGAATCCAATATCTATTACATTTTATGTAATGAGAACGGGGAAACCCCAAAACTTTCAATATAAACATTATCTTTTACGACAAGAAGTACGGTGAATATGGTGGATATTTTACATTGAAAATATGTAGTTATTTCTAAGAATACATATGTAGCTATTTTGTTAACTATGTTTCGGTTAACACTCGTATCTAACTTAAATATACACGACAGTTGTGGATCCCAATTGAGGGGAATTAAGTTATGATTTTAATCAGCCTATCGCCGTCCACTGCTGAACATAGGCCTCCCTCAACGAGCGCCAACCATCCCGATGTTAGGCTTATTATTATTATTATGATTATTATAAACTAATTAAATTCCACCAGTGATTTTAATTTAAATAATCCGCTAGCTCTATGAATACAATACAGAAAGTATCTTAATAAATAAGTATAAAAATCACTAAAAATAATAAATTCTTATTCTTTTTGTCCATATTATAGTAATCTTAAAAATATATTTTTGAATTTGAAATGAATATTTTTTGTTCTATATATCTATATCTATTTCTATAACATATTATGTCATTGAATAGTATTTTGTATAATTAAATAAATTTCATTTTTAGATTACCTACTTTAAATTGAAGAATGAATGAATTCAGTAAATGATAAGAAAATAAAATAAAAAAGTTAACAAAAAATAAAAAAAAACTATTATAATAAATAAATATTTACAATCTTAATTTAAAGGGCTTTGCATAACGCGTCACAATGACGCAAAATCGTAACCAAACGTGATGACAAACTAAGAGCAATCAAGAGAAACAAACAAACCACTAAGACCTTGAACTCAAAACATGCAGGAAATGAACGTAATTCTGAATTTACTGAGAGAGTGAGCTTTGATGAAAAAGCATATATTATTATAATATCAATAAATATTGGAAATTATGGCTGTAAATAGAAAATAATTGTTAGACAAAAGCACCCGTCCATTGCACTAGCTGGCCTCTTGATTTCTATAAACACTATATAAATTATGAGCATAAAGCAACTTGTTAACAAAAATAAACAATTAAAATAAATGTAATATAATATGGATTTTGAGTTCAATACATACGCTAACTGTTTAAAGATAAATCTAACCAATTTAAAAAAAAACAATATGTCTACTGACATTTTCTTATTCTGGTGACATGTTAGTTTTTGACACGTAGCTGTCAATACAAGAATTGTCAACATCGACATTTTCGTGAAGAACATTGTTTGTATTATTTTAAATACATATCTTTTTGACATGCGTGTTTACAATAAGTTAAACACGCATTCGACACGCTTTACCTGATTTAAGGTTAAGAAGTCCATTCGCAACAATACTAAAGATATTTCTAAACGCTTAAAGCTAGAAAATAGACGAGGAAAATGAAAAAACATTTTAATGTTCCAATTTTACAGAAGATATGAAAACAATGGACGAGTGTACTCGTAAAACTAATATATAACGATAACATTTTCGTTTTAATGACAACAATAGCCTTTCAATGGCGCCAAAATTAACCAGTTAGCATCTGCGTCATTATAAATCCAAATATAAACCAGCGGGTCGGATAACTGTGACAACAGAAATAAACCCTTGCTCCGAATACCTATGCACCACTGTACGTAAGTCTGTCGTATTCATAGATGCATCTTCTTAAGCGTATGTCCTAATTTTGTACTATAAATATTGAACTACTTTCAGTTTCTATATATTTTTTTACTACAACCTTGAATGTTTCGGTACTTTTTCTACTAAATCTAATTTTGATATTTTATATTATTAGAGACAGATAAATTATCTTATGTTATAGGAAAAAATAGTTAACATATTTAATTTGGAATAAGGAAAAACGTGTGTTAATCGTTCATGTATAGAAAAAAATATGCTTCTTGACATTTAATAACTTTACATGTGGAAGATTAATAGCCAAAAAGGCAGGTTTAATTCCTCATTATATGCACGTTTTACACTGAAAATATTTAAATGTTTTTAAATTTATTAAGTATATAGTATAATAACAATAAATCTACACATGAAAATTACCTGCAATTATTACTAAATAGACAGCAAAAGGCAAGATGCCAACAACGAAACGAAATCATAATAAATATCGATTAAACTATCTATAATAACAGTCAATCTAATAGAGAGCATTGCAAAACTGTCTACTCTATTTGCATTTACAATATGACATATGGCTTCGACGTCGGAGATGAAGTGTCTGTTTAACCTCAGGTTACGCGGTGTAAATTAAAGAGGATCCTCTGATGTGTCAAAAGATCTGGGGCTGTTCTGCAGACGGCCTGGCCCTCCGCCAACACATACCTGCGACGATCTGCTGTCGAACCCATTACAACTCACTAAATAACCATATAATTGTTTTTTTATTAATAAATAAAATGTGTATTCTACATTAGACTAAATTTAACATTTTGGCAATAGAATAAAATTTTGTTAGAGTTTTCGTCAATTTTTCATAAGTTTTGTTTTTAATAGATATATTTCTAGAGTAGCTAGAGAAAATTTTGTGGTAAACAAATCAGTTTATTTTCTACTTTTCGCCCAGTGATAGTATGTTTCACCATTTGACTTTGACTTTGGCTACTATACTGAAACTCTTTCGGTGGACATAATTCATTTTAAAATAAACAAAATGTTAAGATTTTAGTTAGTAATTGTATTACCTTATATACCTAATTAACCTTGTACTTAATTATTTAACATAAAATAATAAAAAACCGGTTATAAACGTGTACATTGACAAGAGTCAATGACAATATATATTTCTGGAACACACTTCCGCTAAGTTAAACAATATTCTATTCAAACATTTACGTTTAGTTTAATGATAACGACGACTTTGTAGTAACAAATAGCAAAAAAAATAGGTATATAATGCAAAATTTTGTGGTACAGTTCCAAATAGGATAATAGCGTAGGCGAAATAAAACAAGTAAATTACAAGAGAATCACAATTTTTCCGAAATTCCGCGGATCGGGAACGAAGTGTCTTAACACTGGGTTTTCTATGTCTACCTAGTTGTGAACGGGATACAGCGTAAAGCTAAAAAAAGTAACTATTACGTACTTTTATCTAATTTTGTAATTTTCAAATACTATTCACAGTTTTTAAATTAAATTTTATTGCTGATAGTTTAATCATCCCAGAATTTTAACGGTTATTGACTTCCAGCTAGCTATTTGGTAACAATACTACAGTAGATAATTATATTAACGCTATAATCTTGCTAAGTTTATGTAAAATGATACCGTTGTGTTTTTTTATTACATAAATGACAATATCCGATACGTTCATCCTTATCTATATATTATAAATTGTGAAGTGAAAAAAAACATGTTTTTCTAATACATATATATACATCATCATCATCATCATATTTTTTAACCCTATTTGTTGTTCACATCCACGTGTTTTATCTTACGTCCATGACACCTATTATTTGATAATAATTCCAAGATCCAAAACTTGAAATTTCCAAGACAGGAAAATGTTATATAGAAATTTTTAAGGTTATTTTGTCCGTAATGGGTGTAGATGGGGTTAAAAACAATTTTAGGTATATTAAAACCAAGAGAAAAAATCAATTGTAGAAAAATAGTAACTCGACCGCATAAAAACTAAAAATCGAACAAAAAAGCCCAAAAGCTTAAAATCTTCTCAATGGGACTTTGTATTCTTTGAATGAGCCCTGACTATTAATTCTTCTGCTCAATTAGATATTTTGTATGCGTTTAAAAATTATAAAATTATTTCTATGGAATATTTTTTCGTTATTACTATTGGCATACTTCTAAACTATTGGGTTTGTTTTTTCTTTTTAGCGTTTATGCTGTGTTTTTTATACCATTACGCACATTTTTTTGTAGCGAATTCTGTCACAGTTTAATTTCACTATAAATTAAAATAATTTTATAGCTTAATCTATTTAACACTGACAATGAGTAATTTATTGCCCCGAGTATAAATGAAATAAAAACATTTATTAATATGTTCATTTTTTCGCTCTGGTATCAAGGCAAAGCGCGGCGTTGAGTTCCGCTACTTGACAAGCAATCCTTGAAGTAAACCTTAACACTAGGAACTCTTACTAAAAAAAAGGAAAAAAATATATAACCTTGTTTATAACATAATAAGATGTCGAAAGTCAATAAAGGTGTACTTTGCTTGTAATAATCCTCAAGAAGCTTTTAATCTATTTTAAAACTTCACTAAGGCTGGAAAATAGAGGCATTAAATGTCCGCGAAACGTTAACGCGCAGTTAAACTTGCACTAGCGACGTTTATAAACGGTTAGCAACATATTGTTTGTCTACTTCAAACGGAAGATAACAATAAATTTTACAAATAGAAAATATGTCTGAAATTTCAATGAGAATAAAAATTAAAAATATATTAAAATACACAAACGTTTGATTGTAAAGGCGGCGGTTGTTAAATTAATTATTTAATACGTTAATTTTCGTCACTCTAGTAACAAGGCAAACCGCGGCGTTGAGTTCCGCCACCTAACTAGCGATGCCTCAAGATTTCGGCGAATATCAGGTCCTTATGGCCTACCCTACGGGATAGTGCAGCAATAGGATTGCCCATTAACAAAAACAATATTATTTTGAATAAAATTTGAAAAACAATATCTTACACTAGATGTTATTAAATGAGATTTTATTTAAATAAACTTAACTAAATAAATTTATTTTTATTTAATATATAAAATTAAAACCAAAAATGTTTACTTTTAAAAACATCCCATTTTCAATGGCACGTAGGTATTACGTAGAAATATCGATGTTATATATTATATAACCTTGTATAACACAGCCTTATGTACATTCAGACTTTACCGGGCACGTCATTATCTTAACAGGATTAAGAGAAGGTGGTCTTAACTGATCTTGACTGGTCAGGAGCAATGGTATATAATGTCAAGGTTACTAGTATTACTTACTGGCTTACAGTATTGTTAAAGATATAGCTATTGATTAGGTGAAAATAATAATTTTAGGGCAAGCAACATCTTGATATTTAGTAAAAGTGGGAACTTGCAATACAAATTCCGAAAAATAATGGTTTATATTTAAATTGTAGAAAAAAACTATTAACTTCATTTTGTCAACGTAAGCTACGTAATTTTATACTTCTCGTTGATCTACAGGTACAAAACCCTTGGTTGGCGAGTCTGATTCGTATTTGACCGACTTCCTAGGGTTTTGTACCTCAAAAAGTTAAAACGTAACCCTTATAGAATTACCTTGTCTGTTAAGATTATTTTCTCGATATTAGCATCAAGTTGCGTACTTCCCGTTGATCTATTCTGAAATTGGTACGAAGGTGTCGGTGGGCGAGTCTGACTCGTACTTAACCGATTTTAGTTTTATTAAGCCCTGTCTCATTGGACCTAACTATTGCAGTGAAAGGAATAATCAATTCCCATAGATTGATCACACAGATTATATTTACGGAATCAATATTCAAGAAAAAGCAATTTTAATATTATTATTAAAAAAATTTACTTCAATTTGCTGTCACTTCAGAGAAACCTGGTAATATTTGAAATATAGATAGAATTTCAGTGAGTATTCGCAGAAAATTCAATATATCTCAGAGTAGTACTTGGCCTAACAGATTATTCTACAGTAGTAGAAAATTAATTAATTATTTTCTAGGATTCCATACAAACGAACTCAGGAGTTATAATTGACTTATTGACTGTAATTTTTTTACAGGGTGAAATACTTATATAGATACGAACAAAAGAAGTTGAAATTAAAAATACATAATAATATGCAATATTTAAAATTAAGGAAAAACGCCGTTTTCGCACGGTTTTTTTTAATACATTTAGATACTTTTTCTCGTATATATGCAAAATTCTTAGTCATATATTTAAAAGAAATAAATGTTAAAAACGTTCAAGACAAGAAATTACTCATGTACCTACTGCAAAGTTACAAGATATTTCTACAAATAAACTGCTAAGCCGAGGTCTTAGCGCGGATAAGCCGAGAAACGTAAAACATCCCACTTCTATAATATTATTAGTATGCAATCTTCAGATCATCCATATTCTTCATTTGCCTGTGTTTTTTTTCTGCTATTTGACTCCTTGGTAAATACGAGCATATATTTGGCTTTAGCCGTGGTATAAATGCATTTTTAGCTTCAGCTGTGGTAAATCGTTTAAACGAAGTTATCTTAAGTTTAGATTTTCTCTGGGTCCAGGTACACTGCAAAAATATTTATAAACCTACTAATATAATATGATTTATAACCTAAAAATAAAAATATTGAAGTGTAAAAAAATATTATAATCAACAGCAATTCCAATTTTTCAATTAAAAGTCTAGCTATAAATATATTTTATTTAATTTATGAAAACTTTTTTTCAGCCAGATCCTGTATATGGGCCACCATTCATATGAACTTCCAACTAACTACAGTAGAAACATTCCACCCGGTAAGTACGTCACTTATATATAAGATTTTTTTAATTTTTTTTTTCAACCTCCCGCTGTATTCTGCATGTAGCCGGGTAGGCAGAGGGAACCTAGGAACCTAGTGTTAAGACACTCTGTTTATATTAAGATACTTCTGTTCCCCACTTTCCGCTGAATTCTTGAGACATTGCGTGTTAAAGGGCGAAACTCAACGCCGCGCTTTACCTCGTTACCAGAGGGATGAAATTAAAATATTAAATATTCCATATGCTCAAAGGGGAACCGATCTCAGAACTTGTCGAATTTACAGCCTCAAGCTTGTGCTCCTGCACGACTGGCCTCAAAACTGGTCTCAAGACTTTACATATTATGTACTCAGACATAATGTTCATATAGATTGTTACAAAATTAATTTTCCACAATGGATGTATACGACAGGTACTTGTTAAGGCAAAGGTCACGATGATACCGCAAACAAGCGCCGCCCTATTTTAGAAATCTAAGTTCATTTTGTTTTACGGAATCTATTTTTAGATGTTTTTTATTCTAGCATACGTTGATGATTTGACTAAACTGGACAGCCATCCACTTTAGACCGGACGTTATTCAGCGAAACTGTCGACCGTTCTACCAATCATTACTCAAGTTGTAATTTGTTATGGACAGAGCGTGTCTAATATTAGTTTTACACGTATTTATTATTTTTCAATATAATATCAGCATGATAGTGCTTCTTATGTAAATTAGACAAAATTAATGTATTAATTTTCACGGAACCCCATTACAATAATGCCAATTGATTTAAAATGTTATTCTTTGACAGTAACGAGGTCACCAACTTTTGAATAGTTCATATCTACGCCGCTAAATGGATGATTATTAAAAAAAACCTATTTAAAATATTTGGTACTATTATATTATTAATCTTTTCTTCTTCTTCTTCTTCAATATTGCGTTGTATCCCGCATGTAGCAGGGTAGGCAGACGGAGCCTGGTATTGAGACTCTTCCTCATTTACCGCCAAATTACGTGACATTACATTACGTGTCGAGAAGCGGAACACAACGCCGCGCTTTGCCTCTACACCAGAACGAGGACAATAAAATTCAAAATATTTCATCTCAATATTTCTAGAGTGGGAATCGAACCCACAACCTGTCGCGCTTACAGTCACATTGGTACCCCTGCACCACGACTAGCCTCGAGTAAACTTATATTATTATCTTGACAAATTAAGGGGTTTTCATTAAATAGGTAGCTTGGTTAAATTTTATTATATTCGAACAAGCCCGATAGTAAAGACGGGCGCGTATCGGTGATATCTCCAACGTGCGCCGCAAAGCCACTGATAAGGGTCGTGATCCACAAATGAAAAGCGTAATTAAAAAAAACAATTTAAATAAAATTAGTTATATATTGTGGATTGTATTATATTGTCTTATAAATTAACGCTGAAAGTCCTACAGGTAGTTCGACATGAGTAGATTACACTAATAAACTACTGTAGTACATACGTATGAATTGTATTCGTCGATTAGTAGAACGTTTGTTGAAATTATTCATGTCGATTATATCGTTACCTACCAACTATACGTGACAGTTGTTCATTCAAATTCAATTCATAGTGTGGTTATATAAAATTGACAGTTAAGATCCTATTTAACAGCTAATGTCCATAAAGTACGCGGAAAACAATTTGTATTTTTATTCTGCAGAGAATCTTATATATACGAGTATATAAAATGTGGATGTTGGACTAGAATAAGCATACATATGATATTAACAGTATTTATTTTGATTTTACGCTTTACAGTACAATTTTTCTTGCAGTGAACATTTTTATCTTATTGTAATTCTAAAGTTAAATAAAAGTCGGTAATCCATTTTTTTTTTTGTATTTTCAACAATAAAGCTTAGCTGTTATTGGACAATTACCCTAACAACGATCTATGCAACAGTTTATAGCGATTCAATGAAAATCAAGGTCTGATTGTAATTTCACTTTTGCAGGTAAAAATACGACGGTCTACATCGGGGTGAACGTCAACAGAGTCTCCGGAGTAGACGAGAATAGAGAGGTATTAATAATATGACACTAAAAATACTGTTTTCAGAGTTAATTAATTGTTTTAAAAAATTAAATAAAATATTTCAAATTAAAATCAATAATAATACTCGTTTCTCATGTATAAAATAATACTCAAGCCCTTAAAAAAACCTCCAAAAAACTAAAGTACTATATCGGAAAAAAATGCATATATTTTTTTTATGTTTTTTTATCAGCACTTCTGTCTTACAGTCCCGAATATCAGAACCTAATCGAAGAGATCCCAAACAAATGTATCATAATAAACTCAACTTATGCATATTGAAAATTAGACCTTTACATTCATTGTTATATTTTTCACACACGTAGAGCTATTATTATAATTTTATATTATTATAAGTACTTTAAGTATTTACTCATTAAAATCCGAAAACAAAAACAAACTAGTTATTAACAAATAAGGTTAAAATCTCTGGTCATGCGACATAAATAGGGTGTGGATCTGTGTTATATTCGGAACTAAAAGCCCACCTGTCATCGTCCAGACGTTAATATGATACTTCCGTGCAAAATATGATAACTTACCTTATGTTAGAGTAAAAAAGTAAATATAAGCTAAGCTATTGAAGGATTATTTCCTCCTCTCAACTTATTATTTTTACTGCGTATTAAAATAAAATTAATAAAATTTGCGCTCAATGAAATTTATTTTTATTAATTTGAAATCGCAAATAGGCTATTCGATATTCTATTTATATTTCTATTATAATTTTTGGAAAACGTACAAAAAATTATACATAGTCGAATTTTAATCCGCGTCTTTTTAGAAAATCTGACCACTACGCCATACGTTATCATTGAGCTACGTCGTCGTTCTTAAACGCTTGTTACAATTTACCTTTAAACATATATTAACTTATTTTATTAAAGGAGATCACATTGGACGCTTTCCTGCAAGTTTCATGGGAAGACTTGCGTCTGAAAATGCCTCATCACATGCCCTACATTGACTTGCCCTGGGAGTTCCGACAACTGATCTGGACTCCAGACCTCTACATATGGCAGTTACAGACAATGAAGATAATGTCAGTCCTACAAGAAATGGCTTCGTTACGATTGTATGCTAATCGCACCGTCTCTGTCAGCATAGGGTAGGTGTTTCTGTTTAAGTTTAATTAATTACTCCTGTTTTAGGGTTCCGTATTTCAAAATAAAATAACGGAACCCTTATAAGATCACTTTCTTGTCCGTCTCCGCGTCTATCAAGACTATTTATCTCAAAGATCGCCACGTAATTAGAACCTAAAGAGTACTTTCCGTGGACCTACAGTTATGAAATATAAAACTAAGTGAGGACTTACGTTACAAATAAAGTAAAAAATCCAAAAATGATGTTTTATATTTAAAATATTACGTATACAAATAAAATTAATTATAATCAGATTATAATTATAGTTCCTTTTTGGAGGCTCTCTTGAACTCTAGGTTTGCTCTACCTACCCTGCCATGCTACGTTCGGTGTGAAACTAAAAAAATGATAATATCTGAATTAAACACATCTTAATATTTATTTATATACTAGTGTAGTTCTTTGAAAATTTATTAACATCACAAAAATCGAATAATATATTTAACATACTGATTAAGGCCTTTTCATTGTCATTCGGCGTCAGTTGGTTTTCGCTCAAATAATTTTAATAATGGAACATTAACGACATTGTTTTCTTTTTTCAGTGCAACAATAACTATTAAATGCGAAATGGATTTCGTTCTATATCCATTGGACGTGCAAAATTGCGCTATAGACTTTAGCAGTTGTGAGTATAATTATTTTAAACTCTAACCATTATTTTTTTTTTTTTTATAGATATAAGTGTTACCAGAAATAAATATATTAAGCTGACCGACTGACATGTTCATAAATTTACAACAAAAATCATTTAAGTACTTGTGTTAAAAACAACATGGACTTAAAAATATGTAGATGGAATTTTTATTATGGAAAGAGTTATTTAACATACTTAATTAAAATTTAAAAAAAAAACTCTCGACTTGTAAGTTGTACGAGGCCAAAGACGACAATAAAATTCCAATTTTATAGACAAATACACAACAGAAGATGTACGTTTCGAGTGGCGGGAAGTAGCGCCGTGGTTCGGCCTCGCCGGCGGTCAACGCCGCGAGTTCCGCCTCCCGAAATACGTGGTCACATTTGTAACGGACAAAAGTAATCATATTCGAAATTTTGGTGAAGGTAAATGTATATTTATTGCTTTGCGCTTCGGTTTGCGCACTTGTACTTTCTAACTTACCTCACTAACGCTACGCAGTGTTGTACGCTTGCATGCCGCTGTTTGCCAGTCACGGATCAAAAAAAAATATTTTTAATCTGTATTTTCATATTTTATAGAATAAATAATTAATATAAACATTTTAGAAAAAAAGAAACTTTCAATTAGTTGATCCGTGTCTTGTAAATCTTATTGTTTGTGGTTATTGTGTGATTCTGTAAATAAAACATCTTAATGTTCTTTAGATAGGTGATGGATTTATAGTAAATATCTACTCATATAATATTTCTCACTTTTGTACAATAACTTTATTTGGTTTCTAGAGGGTGCTTAATAAATTAATGCTTAATGTTCACTAATAGGGGAATGCGTTAGTATTCGTACATGAGTGTATGAATTGTATAAACATTTTTAACAATTTTAAAGTGTTTTTCCCCAATTAGAAAAGAAAAATACTTGTTTTAGAAAACGTATAAAAAGTTACCGCTACATTGAAATGTTTGTGCGTTTTCTAAAATAAATATTTATAATGTTTAATAACGTTATAACGTTTTCTAAAATAAAACAACACGCAACACTAAATGCTTCCAGAATTCGACAGAAAGTGGGGAACGGAATGTCTTAACACTGGGTTCCCTCTGCCTACCCTGCTGTGTACGGGATACAGCGTGAAGCTGATTTATTTTTATTTTTAATATAAACATTCCCACCAATAGTTTGTTAAATAAGTATATTAAAACCATTCACTAAGTACAACAAATATACACTATAATATAAATTCGGAACAAGGTGCCAAAATATTGAAGCCGCTCCTTCATCGCGTGCTAGTAATGCCATTCCAAAGATTTTCCTTTTAACATAAATTTAGAAAGTATCAGCCAAACGTTGTTTCTATGCTATTTATAAAATGTTTTTATGTTATTTATAAAAAAAAACTTTTGATCATGGTGACAATGGCTTTATAAATTCATAATTTTATTTATTTAAAAAGTATAAAAGGGTTTTTGGAGGTTATTTTAAATATTTTACCTAATTTTAGCTGCGCAAAATACAAATATTTGTCGGTAACAACGCGAAGCCCGACATGGAGTTGGCGCCACTTATTACGGAATGTCTAAAGTATGCGGCAGTTGGCGGGGATGAAGAGTCTTAACACTAGGTTCCCTCTGGCTTTATAAAAAATACACAAAAATCAACCAAATACTTCTTGATATATAATACATACATAACATTATATAAAATACATATGTATCTTCTACCTATTTATATATTTTATTTTATATTAGTATGTATTTATGTATATATATATATATTTCCAGGTGAACATTCTGCAGCAAGATTGCGAATCAAACTTTCCAGGGAGCTGCGGAGCTACCTCCTTGAGAGCTACCTGCCATCATCTCTCTTCGTCATCATATCGTGGGGAAGCTTCTGCGTCATACCTGAGATAGTGCCGGGTCGTATGGTGTTACTTGTTACCACACTGCTTTCACTCGTCACCATGTTTGATACAGTCAGGTAATTATGTAATGAATGTAATATCGAAGAGCTATCTTAATGTCCAGGGGCAAAGCCTCGTGTCCTTAGTTGAATAATTTTACTTTATAACTTTTAATATAATTTCCCCAAGGTGATTTAATTTCCTCGAGTGGGAATCAAACCTACAACCTTGGCGTTCGCAGTCCCATGTTTGTGGCCCTGCGCCACAACTAGCTTAAAATATTTAAAATGGATACTCTTATACCTACATTAAGTTATTAAAAATATATATAAATTTTAATATATTATTTACGATACGATAACTTGTTTCCCCAGCACTCATTCCCCAGATGCATTAGAACTGAAATGCATCGAGGTGTGGCTGATCTCTTGTACTATATTCGTATTCCTCGCTCTGCTGGAGTACTTCGTGGTGCTGTTCGGCATCCGCTATGATAAGAGCTGGAGCAGGCGACGGCAGGACTTACGGCGCGCAGCCTCAGCTGCCCAACTTGCTCCTCCTCTACATATCAATCACTCGCAGGTAAATTAAAAACAATTGTAATTATATGCCAATTAATATCTTATCAATAAGTTTATTGATTATTTATTTCAATATCATCTCTCCAAATAATTTTAAATCGATTTCAATGTTAATTTAGTACGGCAGAGATCACGCTTTTTTAAAGTACCTACAACACTTTTCTTATAAATACACATACTTAACTTGGTGCATAAACAACAAAGCTTTTGCTTACATTTTTAACAGTTATTATAAATACTTATTATTTTTAGATTTTTTTAATTTTCTTCACTAACTTTTGATTACTAATGCACGCACGTAGTAGTTACGCTGCTTTGAAATTATTAACGAAATATATATTCTTAAATACAATTATACAACGTTACTAAAGTACCTACAAAAGTATTACGCGTTACGTTCATATTATATTATACAAATTAATATTCGTTGACCCTCTGTGCGACTTAATAAGATAGAAATAACATTTTCAGTCACAAAAATATGAAAATATTTTTATATACTTTTTTTTACTTCACATTCTGCTTGTCCAATTGCAGAGACTAGGCACGCCAGTGAGCGGAACGCCACAAGGTGGTGTTTTCTCTCCGCAACTGAGCGTAGAAGATGAAGGGCTTAAACAACAGTTCTCTCATCAAACTATACAGAGGGTAAATATCCTGCTAAAATAACAAGCACTGCTGTCCGATTATAAAAAAATGCTTGTAGATATAACAAATAGATGACCAATTAACAATAATAATAATTAGTAGGTACAAATGAAACTCAATCCAAAGATGTTAAATTATCTAAATGAAAATTTATTAATATTGTAACTTTTAGATGTAACTCTAGTTTAAAGTATAAGTAAGTAATTGAATAAAAATACAAGATTCAGTCATTTGATTTTAAAATTAGGCAAATTTTTAGTTAACATCTTCGGAAAGAAGGCTTCGAAGAGACAATAAAGTCGGATGTGAAACGAGAACAGTTAGTAAGGTAAAACAGTTGAATGAACACGCAATTGTGTGGATCACCTTACGAGCAGTACAAAATAGGCTAAAACACAAATACAATTACTATATAATAAAATTGTATTTAAGTAAACGTAGATTGTAAAGAATTTTGATGTAGAACAGTTCATAGGCTATACCTGAACAAATTAGTGCTAGATATATTAAGCTTTCGTAAAATAGGTATTAGGTATTTAAATTTTTAAGCTAATTGATATCGGTATACCTTACACCAATGCTTTCATCGCATTGCACACAGGTATGTATAAAGACGAGTAGTTAAAAAAAAAGTATTATTAGAACATGTAGTGTTGCCAGAACATGAACATTGCTTAGTATTTCAATGAATATTAAATAAAATGTTGTTTTCACAGGACTCGCCAATATTAGAGACAATGGCAGCAGGTGATTCATCTGGAAGTTTCTACGTGAGGTTCGCCGCTATGGTCGACAGGGGCGTCATGTTTTGTGGCGCCCAGGATGGCGCTCTCGACAAGTTCGCTCTCATATTGTTTCCCTTCTGTTTCCTACTCTTCACCATTATTTACTGGACCACATATCTCAGTGAAGCGCATCGGGCGATGCACGAGTGACTTTTTTGAGTGGCAGATAGCCACTAAGACATTTATTTACTTGTAAATACCTACATAATATAAGTTACTAGATATTATTAAAAATGTTTGAACCATATTTGACACATAGTTAAGTTTTAAATAAATGTTTGCTAGATTTTCATAGTTTATTAATATGTTATGCATTGAAATGTTTATTTATTTTTTTGTTACATTACATTGTTCTAATATTCAATAGTTGGTCCTATTCAATTTTTTAAATATAAAGACATATTTTAATGAAGTATATTTTTTATTTTTACTATAATATTATCATGCAGATAATACATATACAAAAATATTATAAATATACATAATATGTAATGCATCATATTAAATAAAATATTTAAGATTTTTTAAATGTACCTACTCTTATCTCTGTAATATTTCACCCGTCCTTCGTCTAATCTTGATACAAGTAACTATTCTAGCTGTAAAAAAGTGTAATTTTATTATTAGTTTTTACTCTATATTTTTTTTATATATACCACTTAGATAACTACCTATTATTAAAATATTATATTGTCCACTACTATTATATTATATTATTATTACCTATTACATTATTATTTAATCTATTGTTTTCTTTTTATAAATTTATTTGATATTTTATTTTAATATTGAATTCTACTTATAGTAATTATTATAGCGCGTTGCGATATATTGACAATATTATGACTTAAGATATGTTTTAACGTTTAAATATGGTTGGAATCTCTTTGCTGCTTGACCGATATATGAAACTGAATCGATATTATTGTAAACGATTGCCTTTAAATATCAATAAAAGTTTAAAGCAACATTGGGACCATCAACATCCAATAGGTTGAACAATGTTCTACGTCATGCCTTATTACCGTGCCTTTTGCAACGTATCATTAGATAAATAAAAGGTTTTTGTGATTAGGCTTACGACTCTATTCTTAAAACGGGCTTACCTACTCTACTTCAACCAAATGGACGTTATATTTATACTTATTATAATGTTGTTTAAGATATATCATATATAAATTGTTATTTATTCTGTATATGTAATATAACTTCTATTTACAAACAATGTAAAGTCTAAGCTTATTCATATATCTCTATATATTTTTGACAAATATTCAATTTTATTTATCATGCTGTTTCCCGATGCCGTAGTAAATATGTACATACTTACTTATAAACGTCATTCAAAACAAAGTTATTCTATTTTATTAATATTTTTAAGACATAAACGTTTATTGCTCTAGTCATTTGTAAATAGCAGTGAAGTAGAGTTAAGTTGTTGTTAACATAAATTGCTTTAATTGCTCACCGTTAACTCTCGAAGCATGTAAGCACAAATATTTTCTATGCACAAAATTCCAAATTCATAAATTTTGTCCCATAAGTAATTTGGTCCTCAGAACCCAGTGGTAGAAGAGATCAGTCGTGGTGCGGGAGCACAAAGTGTGACTGTAAAAGCGACAGGTTGTGGATCTGAACACTCGGGGAAATTAAATATTTAATAGTTTCATTTCCTTCGCTCTGGTGTCGAGGCAAAGCGCGGCGTTAAATTTCGCCACTCAACACGCAGTCTCCATCAGCGGAAAATGGGAAATGGAGTATCTTAACACTAGCTTCCGCTCTGCCTACCTTGCTCTGTGCGTGATACAGTGTGAAGCTAAACAACCCAAAAACAAAATTAAACATAAACCTCATCGACAATTTAGTGATAATTGCAAATAACTTTAAAATACTTAACTATACACATCTAATGTGTATTTTTGATTAGGCCTAGAAATCTTAAATGTTTAACTTTCCAGCTCTTATATTTTGTTATTTCAATAAAAGATGTAATGTTTCAGGAGTACTAAATTGTTATTTAATGTTTAGTTTAAAAATTGTTAAAAATATATTAAACAATGTAAAAAATATTTTTGTAAAATTGTTGTCTGTCAAACGTTACTTAAATTGCAAATAGTTACTAGTGCTTGGGGTTGAACAAATAATTTTGAAAGTCACTTACTAGTTACGGGACAGTATTGAATATTTATCAAATTAGACAATACTTATACTTGTAAATAGTTGAAATAAAAGACATTATTTTAAATAATTTAATATTTCTTTTATTTAACCTACAACTACTGCAGAAATGCAATAAAATGTACATATCTACATCTTTTTCTATTCTATAATTATTCATATCCATAGTAAGAAGCTTCCTTATAAGCTCTGGTCATGTCTTCAGAGTTTCGTCTTATCCTTCGGCCAATAGGTTCTAAGTCATTGTAACATTTTGGAAAAACTTTTTCAATGATTTCTACAGCTTCCTTTTTCTCTATTTGACGTACAGCTAGTACTGAATATAGTGCTTTGGTTTTGACACAATCCTAAGACAACAACCAATTTTAAAACATGCATATGTGTTTGAAATGATAACTTAATGTAAATTAAAGGTTTGCTCATATTACCTCATGTGCCTTTTTTATTTTGGTGAAAGTAGCATCACCTTGGGACCAGGCACTAACAAAAGAACAATGTGTAAGATTAGCCGCTCTTATTTCGGTACAAGCCAAATGTTCCATATTCCTAAAGTCCAATTGGTTACGACAGTAATCAAACATGTGGATCATCTCATGAGTTAATACACCTTGCACCATGCCTTCTCTTGTTGATACATTTTGGCATACTACAATCTATAAAAATTAAAGTACACAAGTAATTATTTAAACAAAATGTGCATGCTAAAACAGGATGGCATCCTTTGACTTATTGTGTGACTTAATTCTTTCTCAAAAAAATTAATTGTCAAAATATTACTGTGTCTAATATGTAATATATTAAATATTATAGAAAATGACTTGTGAAAGGACTGTGTTTTATACAATCTTTGATTTTTGTATTTTTTAAATAAAACTGTTTTAAAATAATGAATTTTTAACAATGCATTTCTAATTCTCAAAATAAAGTATATAAATAATATTATACATATATATCCAATTAAAATTGTTTTAAAAAAATTGTACCTGGTTTAACTGTGGGTCATATCCTCCACTTACTGAATAATCACATACTTCACATGAAATATGTCTTCTAATGTCAATTGGACTGCCAAAAAAAGAAAATATTAATATATTCTGAAAATATATATAGATTATAATTCATATACTTAATACATTTCAACTAACCAACCAGAGCTTTTGAGTGCAGCCATCATAACCTTTACAATGGGACCTATAAAAATTGGATAAAAGAAATATTAATAAAAAAGGCGTTAAATAAAATATTATAGAAGATAAAAACTAAATTTCATCATTTACATAATATATACTCCACATTATGAATAAATGTTAACAACTTTGCTATGATAAAATGAATACTTACTTTCTTTTATACACTTGTAAACATTTTTTTCACATTTCATTTTTTCTATTCCTTCTTTCCCTTCTCTACCTAAAAGTATATTAGATACCGACGGCTTAAATGTCCCTCGTCTTTCAGGATATAAATCATAGCCCCAAGATTCTTTCTTTTCACTTGCTTGATTGATTTCCCCATCTTGTGACTTATCTTGCTTTACTTTGCTACTTTCTGACATCTAAAAATTGATATTATTATGTTATAATCAAATAAAGTATGTGTTGAAAATAAGTAAAAACATAAATTTTGAACTAACCTCTTAGTTCAGTCATTGACTTAAATTGACGCAAATTAACGTCATATTGACATTAATGGAATAATATCGTCGGCATAGAGTCTAAGCTTGCTAACTCCGTTTTTCGTCTTAATGTACTCGTACATATTTGTAATGTAAAAAAATACAAAACAGACCTTTATTTTATTTCGTATGGTAGAGAATACAAATCAGTTTTCGAAATTGTAAGCACCTTCTGATAATATAGGTAAACAATATAGTTATTTAAAAACACCGTTTATTTTTGTCTTTTTATTAGGTAAGTATATGATATTTCTTTTATCTGTTCTTTTTACTTTTTTATCCCTTCAAAATTGTTCTGTATTTTATGACTTTTAGGCGTACCCTTATGTATGCAATTCAGTTCACTTCGTGAATGTCAATTAACACAATAATTTTAAAATATATTAAATAATAAAATATTAGGCTTTGATATAATAAAATATTAGATTAAGTTAAAACTAGCAAAAAATATTAAAACATTAAATCGGACTATTTTCACAATTAATGAATCGAGTTTATACTTGACACTTGTACTTCTCAATCAGTACTCTGTTCTCATGTTGATTAACGAGAAAAGTTTACAAAACTATAACATCTCGGTCATATGTATTTTTTATTTATTCATGTAAAATACTATCATATGCTCTTTACAACGAAAATCAATGTTGATTTTCACATAATTAGCTATAGTTCTTACATTTAGTTACATACATGTAAATTTTATTATTTGCTTTTTAAGGGTATAAATAATATTTATTATTTATTCAGTTAAAATTATGAGTAAAAATAACGATTTAATTAAAAAAATTACATTGTGCTTCTACAAAAGTTCACATGTAGATCTTACAGTAAGTAAAACTAAACTATTATACAATTTATAATTTATGTTTTATAAAATAAGTTTATTTAATATAATTATCATATATGGTATTCTAGCCTGATGATATCAAACTGCTGACATGGGAAAATCAAGCAATGCTCTTAAATCAAACAATTTATTCATCTTTATTTGAAACATATCCTTGTAACAAAAGTTTTTCTAGATTATTTTTTAAAAAACTGATTGAAATCTTGGAAGCTGATCAAGAAGTACATGATGATATATATAAATTTGTATGTTCCACTATGAATAATAATGATAATATTTATAACTACCAATACTATGTAATAAACAATGATTTAAATAATATTGTCACCATAAAGGAAACAAAAAATATGGTTATCAATGGTACTACTGGACTAAAGACTTGGGAGGTAAGTATTTAACAAAGACGGTTCTTCAAATAGATTTTGTACAAAAGAATATGTTGTACATTGATTGTAGTGTTCATTGTCAAAGTTTGCTTTTCAATACAAGCACCAACCACTTGTACGGCATTCAGTATAACAAATGAATTATTAATACACAGACAATATTAAATATAAATACACAGACATAGAGAAGCTAGTTATGAGACTCAATTCTGTTCTATGCTCTGAATTTAATTTTGAGACATTGTTTCAGAATAGTGAATATCTACCTTAATATCAATCTATTATTCTTTTGTTTTGTAGGCTGCTCTCATGTTGTCAGATTGGTCCTTAAGTAATAAGCAAATATTTTCCAACAAAAAAATATTAGAACTTGGTTCTGGAGTTGGATTCACTGGCATCACAATAGCAAAACACTGTGGAATAGAATCAATGCTAATGACTGATTGTCATAATGAAGTACTAAAAACTATTGATGAGAATATTCATATAAACTTTCCTAGCATTTCCAATCAACAAATTGATAAAAATACACTTTATAAAACTGAAAATAAAATCATAGGTAGTATTATAATATTTTGTTTTTGCTTCACTCAGTATCAAAGTAACCAGAGGGAACCCAGTGTTGAGATAATGGGTTTTTAACATTCCACTCACTTCAAGACATGTTTAGTGTTGAATAGCAGAATACTTTTTTACCAGAGGTAGGAAATGTAAATAGTTATTTTTCTGAGTAGGAATTGAACTCACAAATGACACAAGAGTCGCATATCCCACTCTACAACAATGACCTCATCCTTATAATGATATATCTAAAAAAAATTCAACTATTAATAGTGTAATAAAATATTACCATATTTTATTATAATATTTTAGGTGTTTTAATGTTGGATTGGAATGAAATTGATGATCTATCTTCTGATTTAATACCAGATATTATAATTGGGTCAGATATAGTATATGATCCATCCATTTTGCAGCCATTGCTAAATGTTCTGAATCTATTTCACAATAGAAATAGTAAAGTTCATATATACATAGCTAGTATTATACGAAATCAGGATACATTTAATGAATTTTTAAGGGTATTAGGTAAATATTATGATTTTATTTGTATTGAAATATGTAGTTACTTATTTATTTATTAAAGTTACTACACAATTTGAAAAAAATATTTACTAAAAAGAAAACATTATTTTTCAGAATCATCAAAATTTATTTATGAGAAAATATATCTTACAAAACAAGGTTTTATAGACTGGAATGAAGATGTAGACAAATGCTTATTAAAAATTACTAAATAATATATTTTTGTTTTTTTATCCATGTTCAACCGTTCTCCTACACTTTGATAATGATATATATTTTAGTTATAAATGAGCTTCACGCTGTATCCTGCACTCAGCAGAGTTATACCCTAGTTTTAAGACACTCCGTTCCACAATTTCCGCCGAATTCTGGAGGCATTGCTTGTTGAGTGGCGAAACTCAACGCCGCTCTGCCTCTCCACAGAGCGAAGATTTGAAAATGTAATTGTAAATAAATATTTAATTTCCTCGAAAGGAGATCGAATCCACAACCGTCGCGTTACAGTCACACCTTGTGCCACTGCATTATATTAAGTTGAAATTATTTAAAAAAATCAAATTTCTCATCAAGCTATGTTGACATTCTCACATTTGGTTACAATTTTTTTATGAGCTCTTATATATTAGCTGAGCTGGAGTTTTATCTTTATATTTTAATACTTATTTTTATTATACGTAATATTAGCGAAATAAATGGTGCTTAATAGACACGCCTAACAGTCATAAACCAACCAAATACTACAGACCTTAGTAGTCTATTAGTCTGTATTTTGAATTTGTTCTTTTGTCAAACTAAAAGTTTCTTGAGTGAGATACCGAAATGAAATTAAGTACATATTAAGGGAAACAAATATTTGGTACTACAATGGAAGTCAAAGAAACGCGTAGTAGAAAAAGAAAAACAAAAGAACTTGACAGTGAAAGTGAAGAACCTGTGTCTAAAAAGAAAATTTCTGTTAAAACCACAAGTGTTAAAGCTAAAGTAGTCTCTGTTAAAAAAGATATTGTTAAGGAAAAGAAGGAACCTAAAATAACGAAAAAGGTAACAAAAAGAAATATTAAACCAGTTAGTAGCAATGACGTGGATGAGTCAAATAATCCCAATGCTGAAAATGGTACTGAAATTAATGATGATCCTTATAATAATTACTGGAATGAAGCTGAAATGCTGTCGTATTTTGAAAATATACCTCAACAACTCGCACAAAAGTTTATTTGTCTTTTGTCAGATGGCTGCACATTACCATTTATTGCTAGATACCGCAAAGAAGCTGTAGATCATCTCATGCCAGACCGGTATAGATATATTCTAAAATTCATATAAAACCTTGTGAGAATGTGATAATATTATTCTTTAGCTACTCGATTTAGCAATTAGCAGGGTAAGCAGAGAGAACACAGTGTTAAGTCATTCTGTTTTCAGCTTTCTGTCCGAAAATTAATACAATTCTTGGTGAATGATAGAACTCAATGCCACACTTTTTCTTGTGTCTTCTCTTGTGTTATATTCCTAATAGTATTGGTACCACTTACATATATTTAATTAATACTTTATTATATATACAGAGAAAATATTAATATAACAAAGAAAATAAAAAGCATACAATAATAATTTTTTTAGGCTTCAAGAGTTGTATGAAAGTTATCAAAATGTTATTGAATTTAAAAAGAAAGTAAAATCTGTATTGGCCACATTGAAAAAGTCCAACAAGCTTACTCCAGATATAGAGCATAGCATATTAAAAGCTAAAAATTTATCTGAACTTGATTTAGTGGTAAGTTTTTATAATAATTTTACTGTTAATATTGTGTTTATAATTACATTACTGTTTCCTGTATGTTTATATTACTGTCCTGTTAAATTATATATAAAGACTGCACTGTCTATGAGTGACTTGAATTTATAATATTTTTGTTGCTTAGTTTCACATAGCATTAGCCTGCTATTTTCATACTGCAGGGAAGGCTATTCCTTTGCTCACTGTCTGACCCACTTTCAATATATAGCATGTTGAGTAGCAGTACTCAACACAGCGCTTTGTCTTGTTACCAAAATGAGAAAGTGAAAATCATTTATATGTATTATAAATTATTCATATTACTTCAAGTGAGTATTGAACCCTCAACTGTCATGTATACAATCAGACCCTGCTGCTGGTTCACAAGTCTTTTTGTCTTATTTAATTATAAATAACATGCTTTGATAATAAAAGATTTTATTATTATTATTAATAGCATAACTTATTTTTATAGTATGGCCCTTTAAAGTCACATTCCTTGTCTTTGGCTGAGCGAGCTCGAAAGTTAGGCCTAGAATCTTATGCAGTTAGATGTCTTAATGGAGAATATATAGATTTAAACAGCCTTTGTGATAGTGACAATGATGATTTATCAACATTTGAAAAAGTAGAAACTCATATAACACATATTGTTGCTGACATTATATACAAGGATACTAGAGTTTTACAACATATGAGAACATTGTAAGTATATACTTTATACATATTGGTAATGTGTGATATTAAGTGTTTTTATTGTATTCTAAATTGCAATATATTTATACAATCTTGTCAATGCTTATTTTAGAAAAGAAGAAACTCGATTTACTATTCAGAGCAACAGAACTAAAAGTTCAACAAAGGAAAAAAAAGATAATGACAATAAAAAAGTTGACACTAAATCAAATCCTGAGACCTATAAATTATATTTTGAATGGAAATGTCCTGTGCAGTTTGTTAAATGTTATCAAACATTAGCAGTTAATAGGGGGGAAGACGAGAAAATACTTTCTGTTAAAGTTATAATTCCTGATTGGTTCTATAATAAACTTGAGAGGTAAATAAATGGCCTAAATTAATTTTA
>JAEBDU010000001.1:1850989-1895096 GCA_016802625.1 Heliconius numata | reverse complement strand
TTTGGACGAACACAAAGGTCCGGAGCGTGTAAATTAACAATTAAAGGTGAATTAGGACGACAATCTTGTAATTTTTTATTGAATCTGAAAAATAATATTAATATAAGAAATATCATTGTTTTAGTTGTCAATTAATATTTATTAAATTGCTAGTAAATTATACGAACTCTTCCACATTAACTATATTCCATACACAATGATCGCTGAAAGTGATAGGGCATCGTACAGATATGGTACGCTTGACCTGAAATTACTTTTTATCTAATATATTTTTTTTGATTGTACACTATAAGATAATTAAAAACAAATATTAATAAATAAATAACAGTTAAAATTTTATAACAATTTGTAATAAAAGCAAAAATTAAGAAAAATTCTCTTTTACCTTAATTGTTGGGTAAATCCCGTCATACCAAATAATTAAAATGGTTTTCTTAATAGGTTGTATTTCTTCTATTTCATCATATTCAGTGCGATACAAAACTGTATATTTAATATCTATCTGTCGCGAACCAGCCCCATTTGCAATTGCTGTCATTTTAACTTCACAGTAATGCGATGGTTTAAGGCTATTCTGTTAATAATACACAAATTTATCTTTCAAAAATAAAATGTAACTTAAGTAAAAAAATTGTTAATTTTATTTACATACCTGTATGAGAATATCACAACTAAAAGCTTTAAGCAAAAACTTGAACGTATTGCATTTATTGCAGGTTCAAATCAAAATTGAGAAAATATTTAACATAAGTAATCACAATTAAAGTAAAATATAAAAATATGAAAAAAAAAATCTTCTTAAATAAATGTATATAATAAACTTACGACTGAAGACTCAATCTCAAATTGATCACCGCTATAGTCATCTCCCATGCCATTAATAACATGATATAGCTTGGAAGTAAAATAGCAGGAACCGTAGTTGTAAAGAGTGATCGTCGTTGAAGCTTTTTCTCCTACTACTGTATCATGAAGATTAAATGTTTTTGGCAATACCTATTAAATACATTTAATTTTTTATTAAACACAAAAAATATATTTTTAAAATGTTTGTTCTCATATTTAATACGGTAAAAATATTTTGTAAGCTTACTTTCAAATTCGGTAACTCAGAGAATCCAGTGATTTGGATAAATAACTCCGTCGGTTGTCCAACTGGCCTTTAAATATTTTTCATTATAAAAAAAAATATATTATTTTATTGATATTAAAGATAGGTAAAATATTTTTTTTTCTACATCTTCAGGACCGTATATATTTTGCTTATCTAACATTAATACTAATTTAAAATTATTCCCACTAAAAAGCATTTAAGTAAGGTTTTGGGACCCAATGCCGCTTTATGCATCAAAAATATATTCATCTAACCCAAAATGATCACGTTCAATGTATATTACACTCGTTAGCATCTAGGAATATTAATCGCTCATAATATAGAGAAAAATAATATGAAAATATTTTAAAATTAACAACAAACTAACTTTCCATCAATCAAGCAAATACAAGAGCACACAACTGTTGTTTCATACACTTTGTCGTGTTGTTTTGGGAAGAACCACCAGTGATATCTCACTATCTCTTTGGGAGGTAGCACTATACTACCGAAACTATCGCCACCCAGCCAAGACACGTTGCTTAGTATCCTCATACTGAAAACAATATACAAAAGAGATGATGATTTCCTAAAAAAATCGAATTTCCACATTTACTTAGAAAAAAATATGGCCGTTAATGTCGCAAAAAACGCGTATTTCAACACTATGAAGGGAATCAAGATTAATACTTTTTTATTATTACTTCCGGTTGACTTAGAATTATGAAATTTGGCAGCTAGCATCTACAGATAGTAATAGTTCAGAAAAATCTGATAACTAAACATTTGTGGTTAAATCCTAAAAATAATAGCCTTCGCTGCTAGTTCAAGTGAGGTATCAAATGAAATGGGTCTGGCTAAGCTAAGCTTGAATGTCAGAAAAACTTCGAGAACTAGAAACGTTGTACGGAACCCTCGGTTGGGCGAGACCAACTCGTGCGTGTCCGGTTTTTGTCATGTTATAAGTTAAAGTAATGTACCATACAAAAGGAAAAATTAAAATTTATTCCAGTATATAATAGATAGGAGTATAGATACATACTGTATCTCCATTCTAGTTAAATTGTGCATAAACGCAGTACAATAGTTGGTGCACCCTGTGATCGTCGGCGGGAACTCGTAGACGGCGTGCGTGTCCGGATTGTAGCCGTGCGACATCATCTCCACTTCGCTAACCTCCGCGCTGCCGATTAGGCAAATACGAGCCTGGTTCATATTAGAATAGCTAAGTTATTTTAATTAAAAATCGATCATTTAGATCATTTCAAAATATTAGATAATTCTTTTAGCTTCAGGCTGTATCCCGTATGAGGGTACAGCACAGCAGCAAGCAGAATAGGCAGAGGGAATCTAGAGTCTAGACTGTCTCTAGAATCCGTATTCTGGAGACATTGCGCACTGAGTGGCGAAATTTCCTTCCATCTGCCTAAACTACTATATGCGGGATGATATAATTATATATTTAAAAACTTAAGTTGGTAATGCAAATTATTAAATTAGTAATTACGTAGCTTAAATGGGCTGGCTGGCTCTGGTAACGAGGCAAAGCACGCCTCGCGTTGAGCTCCACCATTCAACACGCAGTTCCTCTAGAGTTGAGCGGAAAATGGAGAACGGAGGCGGAGTGTCTTAACACTAGTTCCCAAATCCCTATGCTATGTGGGATACAGCTTTAAGCTAAAAAAAACCTAATACTAATATTTAAATCAAATAAATGAGCTTACAGTTTGAGATTTGTTAATAACAAGGTCCCAGTTTTCACAGTACTCCCCAAAAGATATCGGCTCCAACGCGACAGTCACTATTTGCCATCCACGCCCTTGCACGATACCGCACATGGGCATCACAACGAAATTCCTACATATTATAAACATGATAATAAGAATAAATATTAAATACTAACATACTATGAGCATTCGTCATTGTCATAACAAATGGCTGTCTATAATATTTTAACTGTGGAAATGATATGCCTTCTTCGCTTGAAGATTAATATTTATTATTGAAAGATATTTTCGCATTCAATAGTATTCAAAGAAGTTTCAAAAAGAAAAGAGAGCCTCCTTATATTAAAAATAATATTTTATAAATATTATTAATATCTGAGGAGACTGAATTGTTTTTAATGTTATATATATTTAATATTTATTATGTTTTTATATATCACACAAAAGATTTAATAAGTACACAAATACGTGCAATTGTTTCTTACGTTTTGTAAGGGGCTCCAAATTTGAAATGCATGGGTATTCCCGATTTGTTAGAAAGTAGAAAATTTGTGAATGTTGTTCTAGCAGGAACTGTTGGTGGTAGAACGACCTATTTAAAAACGAAAAAGACATTAAAATACCGTTTTCGTTCTCAGTTCTATTACCTTATTTGTGTCGCTTTGAGCGTGCCAGTTCAGCACAAAATGATTTCACTAATTTCACGTTGTATAGTGAACACATGGAGGGAAATCTAACTTTACCTATCTTTATAGCCGAATTCGTGGAAAATTTCCAACAATTAGCTACCCGATTTAAAGCATACCAAAAATGTACCAAACTACCAAAGCGGCGTAACTCAACACAAGATCTTGTGGTACAAGTCAAGTTTTTGTTTTCGTATGGATACCTACATACTTTTTAAAATTATAGTTAACAGGAAAAACCTCGGTAGGACAATCCCACTCCGTACTCCACTCAGCGCAAGGCAACCAAGTATTACCAATGCAAGGTATTCTGTACCAAGTGTGTTTAATTTTGATATATTCGGATTCATCATCATAAGATTCCAATTGGAAATCTCCACACAGTAAATAGCCGAAAACTTCGTTATCTAGTTTAGGTCTGTATCAAAACAAAGATATCTTAAAGATAATTTTAATAAAAAGTATGAAAATAAGTAATTATTATTTTTTAATATTACCTGAATCTTATAGTGAATAATTTAGACTCATTCGGTGGAATATCACAAGTTATTGGATCAATTAAGAATACATTGTCAGGATCTGGAACAAGTGAAGGTAGATACCAAAATATTCTAACTTTATATTTTAGCTCTATTTATATTAGCACAGATATTTGCACAGATATTAGCACAGATATTAGCACAGTATTAGCACAGATTATAAATATCTAGCAAGACGAATAATTATGCTGTATAGCTAGGTACTTATATCATTTTGTAAGCTTTAACTCACCTTGAATCCAGGTCATGGATCCTTCTTGTAATTCATGATTTGTGACACACAGCGTTTGCGATATATTAAAAGTGTTATCGACTACACTGCCATTACCAAAGTCTAGATGTTTTTCATAAACGGATGCTGACGGAATATAAGTTAATCGGTTAAGGCTGTTCTCCATTAAATGAGCTGATCGACTCTTTTTTTTCCAATATTTTTGAAAAATATGATTTTTCAAATCGTAAAACGGGGTTCCGGGTAAGACAACTGAAGCTAATATAGTAAGATATAAAGGTTCCTGTCAAATCAATATTTATAATTTTATGTCAATACACTTATTTATTTCATTGAATTTTAATGGACATAATATAATTAAAGTGTATTTTTCAGAAACTATCGTGTGGCACTTGGATAGCGTATAACGGGAACCGTGATAGGTGAAGGTGTTAGGTACAGTACTATTTTTATTTCCATGCTCTGGTTAGTAAAGTGCGATGATGATAGGTATATGAAAAAAATATGCCGCTGAAATCAAAGATACATTTGAAGAGCTTTTAATATATGAATTCAAATCCCATTTTTCAAGAAACTACAAATTTCTATTTGCTATCATCCATCTTTTCATATTAAATACTAGCGACCCTCTTGCGGCTTCGCCCGCTTTTACTACTGGATTATTCATATAATGTAGTGCAAAGCACTTAAGATAATGTGATGAAATAATACATTCAACTCCAATTATCCAATACATGCAAACTCATCTAAGTCTTCGTTGCTATAGAGGCAGGCGGGTTTTTTTTTTTCGAGCTTGTGGTTAATGCTGAAGAGGGTATTCTGTCCCTGATGAAAAGCAAGCACTACGTGGCTGCCTGTGAGGAAAATTAAATAGAATGCATCGGCCGGGAATCGAACCCGGGCCGCCCGCGTGGCAGGCGAGCATTTTACCACTGAACCACCGATGCGTGTAAGGCAGGCGGGCGCGGCGGACGCATGGCGAGTGGCGAGCCGTTTCGCAGCAAGGATTTTTTGATATTGTAACAACTTCTAAAGTACTTATTAAAATGAAAATCAGTAAAAGACAGTTTTGATCTACATTAAATGGCCAACGTAACTAATATACTTATTTATATGCTGAGAGTAAGGAATAAGTGAAACATAGCTGATGTGTCAACGGCGTGACGTGTCAACAATTAAATGCGTTTTTCTCTAAAACTATTCGCAATTTCGAAATAGTGTAAAAAGCAAATTTTATCTTCGTTTAACGTAGAAAATTAATAAAGTATTTTAAAGGATAAGGATTAATACCATTATGGGAAAATATCGCTCACAATAAAAAATATATTGAAATTACAATTTTTAGACAGAAATATGATCACCACATGTTATTCTTAAAAGATATGAATATGCCATCGCGGACTTTTTTGTAGATCTTATTAAGAGGAACAATACTCTAGTACATTATTTTCATGTAGTACTTACCATTAAAGCAGCGCATGCGCGAAAGTGTCTCAACGGGTAGGACTTTATACACATTTATCGTATTTATGTTAATTTACATAAAAATTTACAAATAATAAACTATATATAAACCTTCCCTGAGAAATACTCGACATAATGGTGAAAATCACATCAAACTCCGTTGGGTGGTTTAGAAGAAGAAGAGTTAGAAAGTTCAGACAGATACGAAAAGCGACTTTGTTTTATAAGATATAGGATGTATTTACGCTCCCGAAGTTACTTACACATTAAATATTCCCTTTCTTTCTGTATTGTGTTTCACTTAATGAACATTTTTATAGATTTAAATAAAAAGTAAATAGGTTTACTCATTACCTGATTTAAAACTAAGCAAATTAATTCTGTCGTATATACACCTAACGCTGTGGCGGAAAATATTATTGTTGTAGCAATACTTTCAAAAGCTCTGATAACACCACAGTTCCCTGTTGAAATCTATAAGGAACAAGGATCAAATAAAAAAAACACTGTATTAAAATTATTATTAAAAATGTGCTAAAGGTCTTTTTTGACAAAGTAGTTTTCATACCAACATTAATATAATATTTTTTGTGTGTAACTTCATTATTAGAATCCCAAACCCCTCAATATTATTAGTCGTTAATTCATTGGTCAGAAAACCCCGAAGAGTTCAATGCTCAAGTATTATTTCCATTAAGACACAAGAGGTATCTTGTATCCTAATTCTAATTTAATACAAATATTATATTCTTACTTGAAAATATCCAACAGCACCACAAGAGGGTAAAAGCCATTGATAAGTAGCATCAATGGATGATTTGTTTACAATATTTACCACATCCGTTCTTTGTTCGCAGACATTTTTGACAACTCTAAATACAAGTTGTTTTTTATTGATAGATATTTTAGGACCTATAGCAAATTATTTAGATTAGTCGAAACAGTTGAAATAACTATAAAATTAGATAGGTACCGAATCAATGAACTACCGTCAGCGAAACTTAAGTTGAGTTTTGCATTACTTTAGGTGAGAATCAAAAGTAAAGTACAAAAAATATCAAACGTAAAAAATATTTTTTTTCTACACTTTCTTTTTCTACATCTTCTATACCAGACGTTTTTCTCTATTTTCATTCTAAATCCACCTAAATACAAAGCTCCACTTAAGCCTCGCGGACTGTACCTACTTGTATTTTTTTTTATAAACAATATGTAAAAAAATGTAATGCACGTTTTCATTTACCAAAACATTTTCCTTTTAAGTTCAACCGGTACGTATTACCAGATGTATCGTCTATAATATAATAATCAGTGTACAACTGATGGGAACTTTTCGGCTTAAATACAATTTTCACTTCAGCCCAATCGAGTGGCTTTACAGGAGTGGAATTTACATATACCTTGAAAACTTGGTCTATGTTGTCCAAAATATACATCAACGACACACGATATGTCAAATGTAACTAAAAACATAAATTAAATGATAATTGAAGCAGATGACAATAAATATAAAGAACAGTTCCTTTAAATTAAATATTTTTCTTTGATTTGGATATAACCAGCTACTTACGTCCGTTAAATTTTGAATTAGTATGATCTTTTCAGTTATAGTATCAATAGGTACCAAACCAAAATCGACAGTCTTTGTTTCTGTAATACTATCTGCAGAGAGGTTTTGCATTGTTATATTGAAGAAATAATTTGTATATATAAATTAGATTTAAGCTTTTCTATAATAATGATAGCTTAAATAGAGTAAGCATTAACTTTTAGGGTTTGACATTTTATATTTAATGTCATTCATTAAAGAAATATACAGTATTTATTAACGTATTTAATGTTGGTGTTAAAAATATATAATATGTGACGATTGACGAATATGAAATAATGCAAATTTTATAACTATTATTAACAGGCCTTAGCAGCATATCGATCATTGTTGCTCTCAGTAACTACTTATAACAGTTTAAATTGATATTAAAGTACTCGTAGTAAGTATAAGAACAATAATAGAATATAATTATTACGGTACAGTATAGTACCGTAGAACAACACTATGTATAATCTGGGACTATTTTTAGATATTTTTTCTGGCAACTTTTATAATAAACTTCATTATTGAATGATTGATTGATGAATGAACATTGAACGATATTTTTTTAGTTCGTTTACTTGCCGATTGTAAATTGCAGTTCGTTTCGCAGCTTTCCATTGTATTTAGTGCTTGTGTTGTTTATTTTGTATGTATCGAAATAGAATATACAATTTAGTTTTATGTTTATAACTTGCTTTGTACTAAAAAATAACTAAAGATTTTATTTATGAGGTTAACTTTAATAATAAATACACGCTAACTATAATTGGACAACAACTCTCTCATACACAGTAATTTTTACTTCCTGCTAGAAATGTTATTTCTGAGAAGATTCCTATTAAACAAATTGCAAAGCTAGCTAGCCAGTGAACGTTATACGCACTATGGATTCGAATACAGACTGGCTTTGTGAAATTTTGCAAAATGTGCAACTGGAACAATTTTATGTTCCAATTCGAGATCAATTACAGGTAAATTTTTATTAACTGTTGACTTATAATATACTATTTTAAGATAAAATAACATTATTCCATCAACTTTACTTTTAGATTACAAGATTAGCACACTTTGATTATGTACATGCAGAGGACCTTGAAAAGATTGGCATTAGTAAACCTGGTGTTCGAAGACTGATTGATGCAGTCAGGAAAAAGAAACTACAATTGTGGAACAGAAAATTTTGGAATAAATTATTTGGTTCCTCAAATTCTATGACCCGCGAAAAGACTGATTTAGCAATAAGGCCACAATCACAAACTGAAAGTCGAACCACATGTATCATACTAGAGAAAGATATTGTGTAAGTATTATATTACATTGTTGAATAATAATATTACATATACACCCACCTAAATTGTATACTTCAAATCAGTTATTGGCAGAATACACATGTTCTTAATGTTTATAAAGAGACATAGTAAAATTAAATAATATTATTGTTAATGAAATTTTATAAATATTTCTTAAATTTATAGATAACATTATCTTTTTAACAATGAAACATAATACATTTTGTGACTAAATTGGTCAGATTTCCACTTGAAATATTTTGATTTTCACGGTCAGGTAAGACAACATAGTCTAGTCCTGAATTCTGTCACTCAACATGCTATGTATCAAAAATTAGGTGATGTGTCAAGAACAAAATGTCTTAAAATTTTTATTTTTATTTTCTTAACAGGTTGCATAATGAGTTAGGTAATGGTTCGTTTGGTGTTGTGAGACGTGGAGAATGGAGAATGTCAGATCAGACAAATCAAATGGTGCCAGTGGCTGTGAAAGTGTTGAAAGCTGATGCATTTTCACAGCCAGGAATATATGACGATTTTAGAAGAGAAGTTGAGGCCATGCATAGTTTAAAACATCCTAATTTAATCAAGCTACATGGTGTAGTGTTTCATCCACTTATGATGGTGTGTGAATTAGCACCAATGGGCGCGTTATTAGATTATATAAGAGCACAGGATGGAAAAGTGTCATTAAATTTTATATCAAAATGGTCAGGACAAGTTGCCGCAGGAATGGCACATTTGGAAAAAAGTAGATTTTTACACAGAGATTTGGCTTGTAGAAACATATTACTTTCTAATTTAGAATTGGTAAGTGAATTTAATAATATTTTTTTTAGTATAAGGGTCATTGTGCTACTCTTGACAACATTCCGGGTACCTTAAATTGGGGCGATACATAGAGAACAAAATGCCTTAACATTAGGTGCCCTTACTTCTACACAAAGTCCTTGGCATATGTGGAATATAATAAATGTAATTCTGTAAATAATTAATTTTACATTTTTAGGTAAAAATAGGTGATTTTGGTCTGATGCGAGCCCTCCCAGACGCAGATGACTGTTACGTCATGAGCGAGCGTCGCCGCGTCCCCTTCCCGTGGTGCGCCCCCGAGTCGCTGCGCTCGAGACAGTTCTCCCACGCATCTGATGTGTGGATGTTTGCTGTTGCTTTGTGGGAAATGTATAGCTTCGGTGAAGAACCTTGGATGGGTGTGTTAATTATTTTAATTGATATCTAATCATTTGCTTGCAACTAATAATTTCGGCTTTAATATATATTTCACCACTGTAATAAAATTGCCTTTCAAAACTCTCACACTTAAGTTTCATACTGTCTTACAATGCCACCTATATTTTCTCAGTTCCCACACCTATTATGTAGTACAAGAATTCACTTTATAAAAAACTGATAAGAATCTCTACTGAGATTTCCTTTATGATCGTTTTAATAGTATTTGAAGCAATAATGTACTACTAGCAATAATTTTACTAATACAATCTAATAATAATTACTCAATTAATATTAATTGGATTCCAAGCACTGTCTGTTGGTTTCATTCTGCATGCTACTCAAACAACTGTGTGTGTAACAACAGTTAAATCAAAGCAATTATTTCACAAAATAAGAAAAAAAAATAAACAAATGCAAACTTTAAAACCATTAGATTAATGAATTATCTTAAAAACATTTTAAAATTTGAACCATATAGGTTAAATAAATTTATTTCTATTGTCTTGTATTTTACTTTATTGTCGCGAGTTGTATTATAAAAATATATGTAAATTAATTAATTAAATCGCAATTCTTTATCGATGTAACAAACTTCTTATCACATCCGCTATATTTATTTTAAAATCAAAGTTAACATATTTTATATTTACTTTTTGATGTCCCTTTTTATACCCACCTTTATTTGATTAAATATGACTCTGCCCATTGACGTCATAAGAAAACACTATAAATAGGTTTTTTGGAAATAATAATTGTTATTATTAAAATGCTGCTTTTTACCTATTTTGAACATTGTGTGCCGTGTAGCGCCTAATTTTTTCTGGATTGACCATTAAATAAATTATTTTATATGTAAAAATTCGCTTTATAGCATTTTAGACTGAAACGGTCGCTTTCAGATGGGTCGTGGTTGTTTTAAAAACGAATCATGATAGCGGCTATTTTCGTACTTATTTATACACAATAATTAGTTTTACAATTATACAATTATACTATACTAACTATTATTGATTTTTAAATCTAGAGTTTTTATTTGGTAGTTATATCCTAAATGGTATTAAATGTAGATTGTAGATATCTACATATGTTATAAATTGGCACCTGTGCGTGTTCAAATGCTAATTGTAAAACACGCGATCTTGTGCACTTAAAATGTGAATAATAGACATTTGAAACAAAATGAATACACGTTTGTTGTTACATCGTTGAAGATTTTTTCGGCGCTCCTTACCACTGTTTTCGTTGAATTTTGGAAGCATTGCGAGTTGTGTAGCGGAACTCAACGCCGCGCTTTGCCTCTGCACCAAAGCGAAAAAATGAAAGTATTATAATATCATTACCATGAGTGGGAATCAAATACACAACCTGTCGCGTTTACAGTCACGCGCTTGTGGCCCTGCGCCACGACTCGATCTTTTAAAATATGTTTGATAATTAAAAACGTGTTCTGTTCATTAAAAAATAATTATTACATCAATTATACAAAATCTAATAGATGTAATAATTATTTTATACTTATTAGTGGATGTGAAAAAATGTGAAAAATTCCGTTAAAGTGCTTTAGTAAAATGCCTTGAGTTGTGCCACTCAACACGCAATGCCTCGAAAAATTCGAGGAACGGGGTGACTTAACACCATTCTCTCTGCCACACTGCTGTGTGCGGGTTACAGCGTGAATATTAATTTGTAATTTTTTTTAGGTTTAAATGGCTCCGAGATACTTCGTCTAATAATGCGGGAAGGTCAGCGTCTCTCCGCACCAAGCGCGTGTCCGCCGGACGTGTACATGTTAATGATGCAGTGTTGGGAGTTGAACCCGAAGGAGAGGCCGACGTTTGCGGGCATACTGCGGTATATGGAGACGAATAAGTCGGAAACTGCTATTGCTAGTCTTAGGTAAGTAATCCTGCTTCTTACTATCCTACTAATATTATAAATGTAAAAGTTTTTGAGGGTGGATAGTTGTTCCAGCTTCACGCAAAAATTGCTGAATTGATTTTGATAAAACTTTATAATATTATAGTTTATAAGTCAAAATAGCACCAAAGGCTCCAATTTATGTAAGGATTTTGTATAACTTGGCTGTAATATTTAGTATATTATAAATTTAGCGACCGATGAGCGGAAAATAGAATATAAAATGATATATATATTACAAGTTTGTTACTTATTTTCTTATCATTTAATCATTTGTCGAAATAAAAAATCCCGCATATTGCTAAATAGTTATAGGAAACAAGGTCAGATGACAATAGAGGCGGGAGACGCGATTGTCCTCATCGACAAACGGCCGGAGCTACACTGGTGGAAAGGACAGAACCAGAGGAGTTTGGAAGTTGGACTTTTTCCCAGGTTAACCTTTTTTTTAAGTGTTATTTTTTTTTATTTTGCGGCGTTGAGTTTCGCCACTCAATACGCAATGTATCGAAATTCGGCGGAAAGTCGGAACAGAGTGCTAAGACACTCTCTCTCACAAGATTCCCTCTTCCTATCCTGCTATATGCGGGACGTAACCAGGATTATAATTTTTCTTAAGCTAAAAAAAATCTCTATACTAATGTATGTAAATAAAAAATGACATTTAATAATAGTGCCATCTTATATTTATTAAGAACTAGCCATTTGACAACTGCCAATTTATTATCTATACTTGAAGTGATGTACATAGAATGCTAATTTAGTTTATAGATTCTAGAAATAAACATTGCTTAGTAACTTTGATTTTATCAATATTTTTTTTTTCACAGTACGCTTGTAACGGCGGTGAAAAGCAAAAACGTTCAAGCTGCAGCTGCGAAGATGTCTCCAAAAGGTAGGAACTCATATTTTATTTATACTTTACTCATATTTTATTTACTAATATTATAAAATTTAAGTTTCTTTGATCGAACTACTAGTTCCACATAATTTTTTTTGTATTGGATAGTTAATTTACCAAGAAAGGCTATCTTAGGCTATAGTACATAATGTTAACCGTGTAACATAAACGTATCTTATTTATTTCTTCTTGATAACAGACTAATAAATAAATATAAAATATATTTAAATTAAATGTTATTTAAAATAGTTTATTGGGACAAATCCCTACAGTGAGAACTACAAGTATTTTATAATTTTATACATTTATACGCGATATCGTTGTAACTGTTAAATAATACGAAGCGATCGATGGTTAGCATTGAAAATTGCTAATCTATGACTAAATGGTTTTACCGCGACGTAGTGTGACTGATTGTGTAATACGTTATATTATATTGCACCTTTGTTAATATAATTATTGTTTATGTTACATTATATACTTATAGCTTATAAGTTTTTATGATATACTAGCCACCAAAACGCGGCTCCGCCCGCTTTTTATAGCCAAATTATTAAATATTTACATATTTTATAGCCTATGTGTTATTATGATATATAGCCAAGTAGTTTTTACCTGAAAGTGGAACACACATCCATCCACACTAAATTAGATATTTATAATATTAGTAAGATGTAAGTATTAAATTATCGTCAAAATATGTAGTCTGTTTGTCGAACGCTTATATCTGATTTATTTCTCTACATACTTATATACATATTAATCAATTTAATTTATTATAGTTTATACTTACATTTTATTATAGTTAAGGTTACATAATACATTACTGTTAAAAGAAATAACGATTGACGTATTCTCGTTCTAAGCTCTACATGAGATGAATATTTATTAACAGTTGCTTGATAAACACGTATTGCTATACAAATACGTATTTTCTTTTCTATATTGCAGCATTGGTACTATGATTAAAGTTAAAAAAATTATTTTTTTTTCATATATTATTTGTAGATATTTTTTGTAATCTACAGATCAGGCACAAAGAATTTACAATCGCACACTTTTGCCTCTGGCCCGCGAAAGGCTACAACCATATTTAAAATACAAATTCAAATGTTCTATAATTTAAATATATTTATTTAAACTTTTCATTTACTTTCTAATCAATGTCAAATATCGATTTTCCATACATTTCAGCTACAAACCAACCAAACAACGCAGTAGAGGACCCCGAGGTAATACTTCGAAAGCGTCGCACTATAGAGTCCACGCAGCCGTCCACGACCCGCACCGGTAACAACGCGAGCAAACACTTCAATTACAATAAACTGATAAACGATAGGACGCTGTTGGATCGAGTCGCGAGGTCCACGAGGGATAATTATTCGAAGAGTTTGAATCATGGTAAATTGATAATATTAAAATCGATTTCGATTGTTTGTTAAAATAATATCAATTATATTGCATTACTTTGTAAATTTTTGAGCTAATTTTTATGTTAAATTATAATGTATAATAACTATTTTTGCTACTAATTGATTTATTTCATTTATCCACAGTAAAAGAAGATTTACTCATCGACCTAGATATGCCACCGACGACGGTAAAAGCGTCGCCGTCCAAGAAACAACCCAATCCAAATAATATATCCATTTTGGATGCTCCTATTGATGTACCTGAAAGTGAGTTTTCGAAGTCTATTTTTATTTTTCTTTTTTTGAAATATGACATTAAATGTTAGATGGCACTACAGTTAACTAGATCTGAAGGAAAAGTGTAAACATTCTTTGCCACGGCCCTCGCGACGGTTATGAATTCGAAATCCACTGGGGGAATAAGTTATTTAATAGTTTTTTTCCTTACTCTGGTAACAAGACAAATTCAGCGTCATTCAGCGGTGCAAAGGGAATGGAGAGTCTTAACACAAAGTTCTCTCTGCTTTCCCAACTATATATCGAATACGTGAAGCTATAAAAATAATTATTATCTGCAATGTAAATTGGACCCACCACTCAATAATACTATATTTTATTAAAGAGAGTCCCTTTATACATTTGTAATTCTTATGCTTTATATTGTAATTTTTTGTGGCTATAAATGAAATATAAACAAATTATTGTGTATATAATTAATAAGTTTAATTGAATATTATAATAATTTAATTTCAGATCATGACTTAGACTGGGGTCAACAAAGCATAGAAAGTCTACCAACATACTGTACGGAATCTCAAAATGTCCACAGTACGCCAAATCTCTACGGCGCTAAATCTCTAGACGGTTTAAATATTACTTCACAATTGAAAAATGCAAGTCCAGACCCATTTGATACTTCACAATTCTGGCCGAGAACAGAATCTCAGAAACCTAACTATAGCATACAATTAGATGATAATCTATACCAATCTCAAGTTTACAATACCGCCACAAGTAATACACAAGCTATATACAATAATATGACGTTAAATAATTCAAACCAATCAAACATGGTGGTACCAAATACTATTTACTCGAATAATGCTGTTGTAACGAACAGACAGACGGAATCTATAAACGAATCTCTCAGGACTTTAGCAGACATGTCGTTAGATGATAGAATATCAGAATCATTAAATCTCAGAACGAAAAATAATGATGAAGGTATCTATGCAAATACTGATACAAATATACAAGAAGTAGCGTCCACATCGAATTATAGTGCAACTGAAAACTTCAATGATTTTGCAGTTTATAGTAATTTTGATATGAACCCCAATCAACAACAGTATATACTAGAAACTAATGATTATTATGCGAAATTTTCAACACCATCTGGAAGTCAAAGTAATAACGACTACGAAAAAAATATGTATAAACCAAAATTTGAGGAGAAATTAGAGAATTTTAGTGAATCTGTGGAGAATTCGAAGAATTATTCTGCTTTAAAATATCAAAATGTTGATTATAGTACAGTTTCATATGACGTAGTGAGTGAAGAAGCGTCGGGTAATGTGTATAGTGAAATTGAACAGTATGGCAGTTTGTATGACGAAGTGTATGAACCCGTGCGTCCTCAGCGCCCGCACCGCCCCGCGCCGCCGCGCCCTTACAGGCCGTAGCTCGTAGGTTTGAATTACTAATAAAGAAATATTGTTATGCGTTTCACCATTCAGTCTATCTTGTGTATCAAGATTTAGTAGTAGAAGAATTATGAGATTAGAAGTTTGACTTATTAGTGAATTTTTAGGGTTTCCATAATTTTTAAGGAAAAAAGGAAACCTCATATCATCAGATATGAGATCGGAACCCTCATGTTGTCCGTCTGTCTGTCAAGACCCTTTATCTCGGGAACGTTTGGAGATATCGAGTTGAAATTCAAACCATATATTCAGATCTACGGCCGCGTGATTTCCTGTAAAAATAACTATATTTATTTAGAAAAAAGAAATCTGAACAACGCGTGGTTCGACAGTATGAAGGGAATCAAAATTCATAGGGTACTTCCGGTTGACGTAGAATTATGAAATTTGGTAGCCCGCATCTACAGGTACTACTAGTTCAGGAAAAAAACAATGCATTTGTGACTAAATCTTAAAAAATAATTGCCTTTAAGGAGGGACAAAACTTGGTCTTTAATACCAAGTTAGCAGCTAGTTCAAGTGAGATATTAGATGAAAGGGCTCTGGCTAAGCTAAACCTGAATTACAGAAAATGCTCGAGACCTCCAACTTTTATACGGAACCCTCGGTGTTTGAGCCCGACTCACGCTTGTCTGGTTTTTTTTAAACGTAATGACAATCTTTAAGTAATAATGTCGGGTAAAAGTTAATAACTAAATTACGATGTAAGATGATTTCAATTTGCGAAAGTGCTTTTTCCTCTTTTGTTTTTCTAGGAACCTAACTATAAATTATAGTATATACCAAATTAAATGATGCTTCAAAGTATAAATTGCTATGAATATATTTATATACATACACATATAACTGTGTTATAGTAATTATGTTGCAATAAAAAAATACTTTATATTATATGGTTCATATGAATGTGTACTTGCCAATAGTCAAAATCTCTTAAATGAGTGTTAAATAAGTGAATTTAACGATATTTGCCTAATTGATATTAATATAAGAAAAGTGAATTGTAAATTATAATCTATATATATAAAAGGACTTGTCCTCACTGACTGAGGTAAGACGCACGCACAGCCGAAACCGCTGATGGTGGAAACTTGATATTTGGACAAATGTTTACTTTCGTAATCTGGACATCCACTAAGAAGGGATTTTGTAAAATTTTAATCCTAAAGGGGTGAAATAGGGGTTGACAGTTTGTATGGAAAAAAAATTAAATCGGCACCGATTTTTATAAAGTTTGAAATTTAGATTTATAAAAGTATTTAATTGAACACGTGTTTCATCGTTTTTTGGAATTATCCCCCTAAGGGTGCAAATAAGGGGTTGAAAGTTTGTATAGATTTTTTTTAAATCGGCACCAATTTTTATAAAATTTGAACTCCTCAATCCTCCAATTCAAACTCCTAAAAGTATTTAATTGAACACATGTTTCATGGTTTTCTAGAATTCTTCCGTTAAGGGTGCAAATAAGGGGTTGAAAGTTTGTATGGAAGAATCTTTAAAACGCCACCGATTATTATAAAATTTGAAATTTAGACTCTTAAAATTTCATTGAACACATGTTTCATGGTTTATTAGAATTCACCCCTAAGCAATACGCAGACGAAGCTGCGCGCGTCCGCTAGTATATAATATATTTATTATTATGTTTGTATATATTTCTTAATTTCGGATGATTCAATATACTAGTATGAAAATATTCACTTCATTTAATAATACACGTACATCCTTTTCGGATTTTTAAACAATCGATATAAAGAAAAAAATATTTAGTACTAAAAAAATTTTAATTTATAAATTTAAAAATCGAATCATCATGCATCGAAGTGTCATGGTGTAGTTTGTGACGTCAAGTCTGAGTAATCTGTTAATACCATTGTAAGCATGTTAAGTAACCATTGTATATTATACAAAATATTCTTTCGCTTACCAAGGTGTGACGTAAATCACTGGATCTCTTTTTAACACACATTCTCCTATTGTATAATCTCTTTTTTACCATACAATCTTCGAATTGAAGTTATAAGTGCTCATAGGCTTTCATTTATTAAATACATAATGGTAGTGATTTTTACTAGCTATGATATCTAGCATGCCCTTTATTTCGTCTCGTATACCGTTCTCGTATATACTATATTTGCAAACTAAATGGCGAATCTCAGCGATTCCTATATTATGACAATATATTTATACATGAAATATTTCTAATCACTGCTGCTACATTTAGTATACTTTCTATTATATAATTTGTTTAATAATACTCAAATATCACATTTTACATTATATTTTTTTAAGCACTTAAATTACCCTGCTAGTGCACAGATTGGCTAACTTGCTTTAATAAATATTATTAATCTGCTAAACTCACAACTAAGAATAAATACTTATAGTTATAAATTTTATAGGAATATTTTAACTGACTCCCTCGAATATAATTTTTATATTAATATTGTAACTGTTCAATATATAACATTATTATCTATGTTCCTGCACAAGACCCAGACCAGACCCTGATTTGACCCTGAGAATAAGATATTATGATCGTATATAAGTATGAACACAATATCTTATTCTTTTGCATATTGCTAATTTATTTCAATAAAAATAATCTTAATAATAAAAATTATTTTACACTTTTGTAATAAAGTTCTAAAAAATGTAAAATAACCTGGTATCCGCATAATATTTTAATGAATATTTAAAAATTCGTGTTTTTTTTTAAATATTTTATTTTTCATCGTAAAAATGTCATCATGTCATGGATTATAAGTTAGTTTTACATTGAAGTAATAAGCTTGCATACACATGGTGCCTCACCGTTAAGTACCTGTTAGAAATAGAAATAGTTATAGTAGAACAACAGTATATATTATGTAAATGCCAGTGAACATTATAAACTTAGATTTTCTAATTTATTTGTACTCAAAAAATCATATGTTTACTTCCTAATAATAATCTCGAAACAATAATATTGTATAAGTTAAATATTTTTTTTATTAAATAAATTATGGTTATAAGTCACTAGAGTCTTCTAAATATTTTTTAATATTAATATTATTTTAAAAATGAAAACAGGTTAAGATAATTGATTGTAAATACAAAATGTCTTACTAATATTTGATGTAAAATAATTCAAACCAATCAAACAAATTTATATGCCTGCTAATGATTTAGTTTTGAGTTTACTTACTGAATTCTATAAAAATTAGTTTTCATGAAATTACATGTAACAGAAAACTTTTTCACTTAATTGCTTTTGTCAACAAAAAAACAATCTGCTTGCAGCTAAATCTTAAAGATGTGTCTTAATTATTTATTATATTTTTAACTTTGTACAATTGTACAATTTTTTTTTCTTTGTATTGAAAACATAAAACCATGTAGCCAAGAAAAATAAGTAAGAATACACTAAGATTGAAATAGCGCAGTTCAGTTAGATTGTATTTAAATTTTCCAATACTTTAAATTGTATATTACTATGGCAATTGTTGGTCCTAATTAAATATAGTCTTGTAAAGATATTTAAAAAAATTAAATATATTCTCCTACTCAATATCATACATGTGCTGTACAGTTTTAATTGAATTCTATTTGTATGATAATTGTTATCATAATAAAGATTTAAACGTAATTAAGTTTTTTATTTACAGCTTTGAATGTTTCCTAATTTCAAGGTCAGCTATTATCAACTTTTTACAGTATTTAAATAAGTATCTACCTAAAACGTCTACTCATAGTGCAAATAAATAAATACTGATAACCTATCAGCTAATTAAATGTAGAACCATATATAAAGTTAAGCTTCACGTTTCAAGACATTTTTGCTTTTTCAAATCGCGGCAGATAAAGAATTTCATTTTCTTAATATAATTTTAATTTTTTTTGCTCAACATAACTTGGGCGGAAAGTGGGGAACGGGTTGTCCTAACGTGAAGTTATAGGTTTACTCCTTCCTGATGACTTTCATGTCTGTAGAGGAGGCAGAAAGATTTCAGTTCATACGTCTCAGCTTTCATATTTCTTTCCATAATTAAAGATGGATGGACACTAGGGAGAAATAACTTGATCTTAAAACACTGATCTTTAATTTTCTTTATTTTACATTGCTATAACCCAAATAACACCATGATAAAATAATCTGAAATAAGGAAAAGACAGCGCGGCAATGAGTTCCACTAACACGAATTGCCTCTAAATCAAACGATTGTTTTAACTCTACCTATCTATATGTCTGCTATAAAAAAAGATACAGAGAGAAGTAAAAACGGAATCCTCATAGTATCTTGTCTAGCTTTGTTGTACATCTGTCATGATTATTCTCTTGATTATCTCAAGATCATTGAAATTAATATCAAATCTATCTATACATTGAAGATTGAAGCGTAAAAAATCAAACTTCTAAGTCAACGCAATCAAAAGATAGATAGAAAGATAAATATATATTTTTTATAATTAAATACACAAACCATATCAATAGAAGATGAAAGTGACAATTTGATATAATATCGTCAAGAGTAAGGAAGTAATTTGTTACAATTTGGGATTATCCTTGACATTTTGCTTAATTACTTCGAAGGATTTTTTTGTTTTTTCCTTAGAAGGTTTTCAGAAGAAATATATTTATTTCATAAATGTATACTATTCTGTAAATTATTTATACCTAGAACTTTTTAAAGTTATTGTAAAAGAAAAATAATATTACCTACTTGTAAATGAAATGAGTACAAACGATGTATTAAGCAAACTTAATAAAGCTTCCACGTGCGGACTAGACCCAGTAAGAGGTGCATGCCACATCGATCGACCTATTCTACATTATTTCAAGTATGTACTTACATACCGAGATACCAACATATAAAATTAATAATATTTATACATTTAATACCAAATGATTACAAAATATTTAGTAGGTATATATTGTTATATACTATTCATTTTAAGTACCAAACCTATTTTTTTATTAATGAATTAAGTTCTTTTGGTTGCTAAACTGTACCCAATGAAAATTCTTTGCTTTTTCCTATGTAGCTGTAGAGCGTAGAGCTACGCGAATCAAGATTTAAGAATTTAAAGTGTAGAAATCTAATTCGTAGCTCTACTCTCTACACCTACACAGGAAATCATGCATTTCGCTGCAAGCACTATAACTGAACCATTTTCTATGTTTGCTCTACGCTTTATGCACAGCATAGCAATGCACGAGATAAAACGTAGAGTAGGGGGAAAGAACCTAGCGTCAAAACTCTCCTTTCACTACTTTTAGTTCGTAATCAACACATGGCGTATTGAGCACTCAACACTTTGACTTACCACAGCGGGGAAACGAAGATAATAAATGGGAGCCCGCAACCATCGTACATACCATACAGTCAGATGCTGTTCCATTAGAAACCACACATTATTATAGACAATGTTTTGTATTATTAAGTAATTACGATCGGTGTGGGGCGTACGTTTCAAATAATAATATTCATGAAATAATTATTAACTACCTATGTCTGTAATTAAATTTATAATTGTAGAAACATAGTTAATTATAGAGAATAGAATGAAAACAAACTATGAAGATGCAGTATATTTTGTATTTACAAAACTAATGAAGAGCAAACATAAAACAGAAACCAATTAGTAAAATCAATTCTATGTTTGAGACCAGCGTGTGACTATAAACGCGACAAGTTATGGGTTCGATTCCCATTCGAGGAAATTAAATATTTAATATTTTCATTGCTTCGCTCTGATGTTGAGGCAAAGAGCAGCGTTGACATCAAATTTCATCACGTAATGCCTCCAGAATTCGGCGGAAAATGGCGGAGTGTCTTAACACTAGGCTCATGCCTACCCTGTTACATGCTGATTACATCGTGAAGCTTAAAAAATAACGAGGTGTCTTAAAAGTAGGTTCCGTCTTCCTACCTATATAAATTTATAAAAAAAACAATTGTGTTCAATAAAACACAAGTAAAGCACTTAAAGCTCGCGCTAAGGAAATAAAACTGAAAAATTATGGAAAACATGATCGTTTCGGGAAGCTCTTTATTTCAGTAATAAAAGTAATTTATCTCTGTAATGCGATCTCCTGAGTGGTATTGTTTGTTTTTTTTAGAAATAAAAACATTTTGGCTCAATTAAAGAAGACATGTTTTTAACTCTACAATATATAATAAATTGAATTTTGAATTTAGATAAAGACGTCAAAACATTCTTAAAAATATTTTAATTTTAATAAATAATATTAATAACATGTTTTGATAATAAAAGTATTATAAAGAAATGTTAATAATTCAATTTAGTTAAAACCTTTATAAACGAATTCTCTTTTTTGAAAAAACGTTCTTTACTAACATTTATTACGCTAAAACTCTTGAGTCTTAGTAAAATTATTATTTAGTTAAGCTACGAACTATTAACTATTTATATGACATTAAGTAACTACTTTTGAAGTTACTTTTAACTGTTTACTTCGACCTTATATTCTTAAACTGTGTGGATATTTCTTCTGTTATTTTTTAATAAAGTAGAAACAGCGCACTATAATGTAGTTTTCCTCGCAACAACAATATAAACTTATCAGTAACAGCTACAAGTCTGTAGAAGTCAGAAACACTCATCCTTTGAGGTAAGTTTCTAAGAAATATCTTGTAACTAACTGAATAAGCTGGTCTATTTATTATTTTAAAAAATAAAAATATATAAGCTTCACGCTGTATTCCGCACAGACTAAGGAAGGAATTGTTTTACAAATTATAATTTTAACTTAACAAAAAAATTACTTAAATGGTGTATATTCATCATTATAAAACCATATATAGTTATTTACCAATTATATTTAAATAGAGAATTTTACATAAATATACTCTAATTCGTAACACTCCGTCCCCCATTCTAATCGGATACACAATGTGTTGGCGGAATTCAATATATTACGAGACGAGACTAGGGTAATGAAAATATGTAATACACCCGAAGAGTTATCGAACCCGTAACCATTATATTTACAGTATGACGCACTCCACTGTGTCACTATGGCCTCGTTGTCATTTTATATTTTTGTTGTTATTATAAACTAGTATCTTTAATTCGTAAGCCTGCAGACTCTACTACTCTATAATGGTGAACAATTTTGGTTTTAGTACTTACTTTTAGAGTTGCTTTGTTTGTTTATTCTAAGTTTTAATAACTTTTAATAATTTTAATAAATACTAAAAAAACACTAAAAATTACATTTTTTATACGTAACAGAGTAATAAATCAAATCAACGTTGTTTAACAATCCGATAGAGATCTAACCTTTACCGCTGTAGGACATAAACCAATGTCACATTTAGTAGAGCTAAATGCTTAGTAAAGAGTTCAATTACTTAATTATATATATTCATTATGTATTTAATAATTTTGTACTAAATACACCCTATTATCCTAATTTCTATACTAAAATAAAAATCATCAAACATAAGACCCAAAATATAATTATATACTTAGATAAGTAAGCTAAACCATTTAATAAAAGCTCATAAAAGCTTATAATTATATATAATTAAAACAAAAATGAAAAACAATATGTACTTTACTCTGAACATAGCAAATAATAGGTATGTTCAGAACATGGAAATATCGACTTCGGTCGTTATCAGCGTCATTAGCATGCAGAGTGCTGTTCCATGATAACTCACTGGCTTGAATAGTAAACTGACATTACTGACTCGTACAACCTAAAAAACAGAAATACTACTATATTTATAATTGTTTTCGACTGAAATACATAATTTGTGAGGAAAACAAGTAGAAATATTATATTTCCAAATAGATTTTCCCACTAAAGGTAATAAGTTGTTGTCCAAAGTGGTTCGATTGTAAAAGCTTTGAGAGCTGCTAATACCGCGTTATCTAATGATGATTGAAGTATAACATCTATGTATCGGTTATGTAGGCGGTGGAGTGGCATCGTGTGAATGGACGGAGTCGGGATCGATAGAGCAGTGTGCGCAGGTCCGCTAGGAGTACAGCTGGCTTCGCATCCACGACACCAGCGTCTCAGTTCCCAAGGAGAATTTAGTGATATATTTTCCCAACGGAAATGTTCCGGACTGATTTGCGACACTAAACGGTGAGTTTTACCCATATTGTAGATCTCTTGTTGTTGTCGTTCTTCGAGCACACCGTAACTAAATGTGTTTTCAACCCTTTGCAAGTTAAAATGTCTACTTAGATACTTACTTGACAAAATTTATTATTTGTTTGTCAACGCCTATTAACGTGTTTTTTTTTTCTATTTTACTTCTACAACACTAGACGAATTCTTTGTATTATATATTAGTTGTTACTTTAATTATTTTTCAAGATTCTTTTGTACTGTAAAAGAAATACATAAAACAATTTTAAGATTCAATAATATTAAGATTGATCTGTTAGCCCAAAATAAAATACTCGTTGAGGATAATTAGAGTATTTAATAATCAATTGAAATAAGAAAACAAGATTAAAAATATTTTTAGGCCATTTGCGTGGGTTGTGTACTGGTACCAAAAGGGCATGAACGCCTACATACGTCAGAGCAGAACAACGATTTATAGATGTACTTAATTCCGCTTAACATTATAAAATATTCCAGTAATTAAATATCGTAATTTCAAGCGTGCATTATATTTGCAAACTAATTTATAATTAATTTTAGAATATAAATAGAATTTATTGTACAGTTCTCTCTATTCCCACCCCGGCAAAAGCTATAAATAGACGCTGCTAACTTACACTTGTTTTTTTATTTCGAGTCTTGCTTAAGCTTTATTATATCGATTACAAGAATAAAGAAGTTATTTTATATATTTCCAATTTATATTTTCGATTAATGTAATCATCAATGATTAACTTTGAAGTTTTAATTTGAAATAAGTTTCATTGGTGACCCTGAACCTTTAACTTATAATATCTTTACTTATAATAATTATATTGATTCTTAAATTCTACTGTGTCATGACGTCACATAATGAAAAAAAGAAAGTCGTATAATTACATTGTGGAACTCCATACAGGTACTTTTATAATAATGGCATGTTAAAAGCCTAGATAGGAAATCCATCAATTTGATCGCTGTGCGCTTAACATTTATCTGTTATTTATTTGTGTATTATTTATTCTGCCCATTTTTAGAATTCTGGAATAATCATGCTATCCCAATACCATGCCATCAGGCCAGTCGTAGCATAAGGGCACGAATTGACTATAAAGCTCTATACTACTAAACTGGTTGTAAGTTCGATCTCCACTCGAGGAAATAAAATATTAATTTAAATTTATATCTTTATTTCTTCGCTCTGGTGTCGAGGCAAAGAGCGGCGGTAAGTTTCGACACTACGAAAATGGGGAACGGAGTGTGAACACTTGGTTCCTTCTGCCTATTCTGCTGTGTGCGGGATTTAGCGTGAAATTGATGGAATAATCATGGATATATAATTCGTTCATTCTAGAGTAAATATCGGATTACTTTACACTTAGGTATGCTGCTGCAATATGGGTCACGATTAGAATACCTAAGATTCTAATATAAGGAAAAATGCAATTTAAGAAATATAAGAAACGTGCTCAGATATCTCTGCCTTTATCATATCTGCCTCTTACATATGCTGAGATATTACATTTATTTTAATAATTTTTTTATTGTAAGTGTGTATGGGATGCATGGGCGTAGAAATGTCCCCCATTTCTACGAGGAGGTTGGTCCGTGCCCACTCCAGAGTTAGTGCGCGCACCCTAGAAATAACAAAATTATCTCTCTATCTAAATAAACTCTGGTTCCGCTTACAGTTCGTTATTTATTAAATCGTTTTAATATTCGTTTATAAATTAAATCTTGTCAAATTGAAATAAAAGTATAAACATATTTTTTCTCAATTGTTACAGATGTAATGAGTCGATTGTGGTGGCGGGAGGCTTTGTGGGCGCTGGCGTTGTTCTGCACGCTGGCGCCCTCGCACGCCGATGGGAACATAGGTATGTCATTATTATTATAATATTTAAAGTAAATTAGTGGTGTAAATTAGAAACGCTTGTAGGCTTGATGCGGTCAAACGCAAGCCTAATTTAGTATAAAAAAAGATATGGGACGTCTAATGTTTTTAAAAGCTTTTTTCATTTAATAAATAGAACTAGCAACAGTGCATAAAAAATCAAATCAGCGTATATGGCAGGGTAGGCGGAGAGAACCTAGTGTAAAGACACTCCGTCCCTCACTTTCTGCTGATATTTTGAGGCATTGTGTGTGGTGGAACTCAACGCCGTGTTTTTCTATGTAGCAACTTTGTATAGAATAAATAAAGTCATAATATTTAGTCATAAGTGACAACAAAGAACTTTTCAGTTAATAAAACATTATATTAATTAATAGAATTATTGGCCAGTCGTAGCGCGGGCACAAAGTGGGAAGATAGCGCGATAGGTTGTGGGTTCGATTCCTATTAGTGGAAATGAAACATGCAATATTTTCATTTGTTCACTGTGGTGTCGAGGGCAAGGGGAGGCGTTGAGTTCCGCCATTCAATATACAGTGATTTCGGCGGAAAACAGTGTTAAGACACTCCGATCCCTCTGCCTATAAACTAATTTATTATTAATATATATTTAAAAAAATAAAATGATGATAAAGCTTAGTACAGGTAAAATATGTTTAACCTTCATTGTTTTTGTAGGTTGCTTGTTTAGCCCGTCCCTCTGTGTAGAGGGAGCGGAGTGGTGCTACGACGGTGAGTTCACGAATCTTTTTATTATTATTCAATGTTGATATATTTCTGTTATGCTAATAGAAAATTTATAATTGTTTTAACAACGTATTTTTTTAGGCTAGAGGTATATATATATATATATATATATATCCTTATACTTTTATATATCTTTTGTTTAACGTATTCTTCTACTTATAGATTTAATTAAATTTATGCCATAGATAATTTTTTTTCAAAGGTTTCCTTATCAAATCCAATTCCTTTATTAAATATTTGTTTTTAGATTTCGCTTTTGGGAAGTGTATACCGATTTACGACAGTGACCCAGAAGAAGGGACTTTATATCAGTAAGTCATAGTTTTACTAAATTAATTCATTACCTATATTTATATACTTTTAATTTCTTATAACTTTAAAAAATATTGGTAATAAAAAACATATTTGATTTAGATATGACATGAGCTCGAATCAACTGCAATGGTTCGAGAGAGAGCTGCAGCAGCTCGCGACTCGCGGTTACAGATGGGAGCATGCGTACACCCAATGTGTACTGCAAAGTATGCTTTACGCCTTACGCCATCATATGTAAGTCATTTAAATATAAGACTTCAAATAATAATAATATTACAAGTTTCTAAAATTCTATTAATATATAAAAAATATGTTGATAAGCACAGTGTCTTAACACTATGTTCCTTCTGCCTGTATGTGTATATTCTTAGAGCTTCTGCCTGTAGTAGAGTTAGTCGTTATTAAATACAATATTAACATACTGTTTTAGGAATCCAACAAACGTTAATTCCAAGCTGTGCGATCACTTTATTGATCCCAAGATTAATTCTGCTGCAACAGGCGATGGAGACGAGGCATTAGAAGTAAGTAGCTTTTTTTTCAGCCTAAGTAAAAAAAGGTCTTTATTTTTAAAACTTTTTTTGTTCATAAAATAATTAATATCGTAGATAATGTAATATTTAAATCTATATGATATATTTAGGTTGACCCGGATGAGACCGCCTATGTAAGATTTACACCGAATTCACAAATATCGGACTCGGACTATGCAAATGAAGTTTACAATCCACCGCTGGAGCCAGACGATAATCCAACTAATTATTTGTTACCCAAAGGTACGAACGTATTTATTTGTGTTTTATGAAAAAATTATTATCTTTTATTTCTATTCTAGGCAATATTCATATTAAAAATATTTTGACTTTTTCCCGACTGGCGAAGCATGACTATTTGACCAATAAAGTACCCACGCCATTAAAAAATGTGGTAATAGATATAAAACATTCATATTTTTAGCAGCTCAAGTAGACGTGGAAAACGATCAAATAGACCATGATGAAGAAAACCCAAGTGACAAAATTCGAGATTTAATGTTGATGAGTGGTGTCGAAGACTCTCCAGTCATAATGCCGTTTGAAGGTTTTAGAGAACGTCTTCAGGAAAAACAAAGGGAACAAAGTCCGAATGAAGAAGGACATATTACCGACGCATTTGTAGATAAAGAAAAGAAATCTTTGGCAGAATCAAAACTTAATTTAAAACTGACAGAGGACAACGAATTTCCAGATGAAGAGCGCTTGGGAGCTCATTTCCGCAAAGTTAAATTTAAGCCACCCCCTTTTACTGCGGAATATTTAACTGCTAACCGATTTTCTCCTTTAGACGCTGAAGTTCGTTCTAATGCATTAGAAAAATATAAACAGAGTTTTGCAGAGAAAAATTTTCCTTTTGAATATGAAAATCCAGGTGATATACAAGAACAAAGAATTTACTTTGAAGATGATGGTGTTGAGGACTTTCCTATCGATGCAGGTAGTGGGGAACTGGATCCTTATCATACAAAGGGTATTATTATGAATTAAATTACAATATATGCACACAAATTATAATAATAGTATTACAAACGTAAGCCTAAAATGTTTTATTTGCAGACTTGGCCAACGCTAAAGCCAAGAACAGCCAAAACAGTAAGAATATGGAATATCTGATAAACTACTGGCGTGAGCTATTTGGATCGAAATTGAATACTCAAGGTGGCTTGTACGCAGAAGGTGGTCCTTTAAAACTTGATGACTTACAAGGTACGCAAAAACATGAAACTTTTGTTATACTTTATTTTCTTGTAGTCACCACGTTAGAGCTGAATCACACTCTATGACAAAATCCTTGATCTTGACGATAAATATATACTATTTATACTATTTTATAAACCTTTTTGTTTTGAATTGTTTTCTGTTTTGTTATCCCAAACACAATTAATTGGAGCAAGAGATTTCAATAGTGCAAACAGAACGAAATTAAGCTGTTACAAATGCCAACGATGTTTCAGGTGAAAATTCTGAACTTCCTATATCGGAAGGTATTCAAGATTTTGACAGAGATTTGCCTTATAGAGATTGGGGCTTTAAGCGTAGGGAAAGAGATGATGTTAAAAAGCCCGGGCCGCGTGTGGACGCGAAAACGTTAAAACTAATGCGCAACAATTATTCGGTGACAGGTTAGTGTCACGATGGCCTGAGATAACTACATATATATTTTAGACACTCGATGTGCCCTACTGTATACAACTTGCGCTGACCACGCGTCCAGAATAAAAATTCGTTTTGATTTTCCAAATTCATGCACTGCCACCTCGTATCTAGAATGTCGCACTAAATGTTTCCCAACAGCACACTCTTGTACTACGAACAACGCATGAGGCTCTGTCGTTCTCCTAACACTAAATGGGTGTATTATTTTTTCTGGACCCTTATGTGTCTTTATTTTCACTTTTGTTTTTGTTTTGTTTATTTTAAGTATGTTATTGTGTATATCGTACGCTGACACTATATAAACCAAGTCTATTTTATACTATCCTAAATATATTTGTAGCTAAAGATATATTCTTTAAAAATGCATTTTATTATATTTGTGTATATATATTTTATATTATCAAATAAAAATGTACTTTTCAGCTTTGGTGTTACAAAATTTGGTATGCAATTTTTCCGCTTAAACATATTTACTAAGTGAAAACTTCAACATTTAAACGATTTAAATTATGGAAATTATAGATTTATTATTTTTTCTCGAATATAAAATAATTTTTGCATGAAAAATTTATTGGTGTTGGGATTGACAGCTGCTAGGTTCTTTTCGAATTAAATTCTATTTTCCTTTCAGCTCAAGATGCTGCCACTAAGCTGGGCACCGTAAAATCAAGCCATGATCACAATGATTATGATTATGACCCATCTTATGCATTCGTAGAGTTTCATAACAGGTACTTAAACGTATATATAAAGCTACAAGCTTCGTTGTACACGCTTATAATTTCAAACTATTATAACATATTCCTTATATTGTGTTATAATGCCGCTTAAATTTACCCTAGGTTCCTTACAAATTGGGAGAAGGGCATGGCTTTTATAACGAGACTCGAAGAGATGCTGGGCTTAGAAAAAAATACATTTACAAATCCTCGGTAATCTTAAACTACAATAATATTGCTAATCAATGTAAGGTGATAAGAATTATTTATATATTTATTAAATTAAATATGTTTACAGAGTTGACCCCAGTGAAGTTACGTTTAAAGTTGAAAAAAATAGCAAAGGTTACGACGCTGCAGAAGTTGGTCGTCAAATTGGTAACTACCATATCCAAATTTACAACATTAATACATAAATAAATATGATATTTAATCTGTAATAATTATTTCAGATGCTATAAAGGACAAAGTATGGAAAGAAACAGGAGCTCAAATAAAATCCATTGGAATTGGCGACAGAGTAAGAATATTATTTAGTAGTGCAAATAATTAATAATTTTAAATTAAATTCAAATTAAATTAGATTTCTAAATCAAGAAGGGTTTGAATATCTTTTTAGCATATATTTTAAATATATTTAATCACATTTTTTACAGACCAAGCACACGGTGATCCACCATATTGATGTCCAAGAACCACAATATTTTGGCTTGCAACTACCAGTGCTTTTAGCTCTTGTAGGCAGTCTGTCTGTGCTAATAGTGGGTGCTGTAGTGTTTGCTGTCTTACTTAAACGCGATATGAGTTCTAAAAGGAAGATGCAGGGACTAGCTTCTGCCGCTGAAATTGACGCTGAAGCAACAAGAGATTACCAGGTATGATATAATGGAAATGTACATAAGAAATCACAATATATATTCTTAAGAAAATATGAAAAAATGCATATTTGTAATTCATTTTTAGGAACTATGCCGAGCTCGTATGTCTGGCAAGTGGTCGGGTCAACAAACAACTGCTGCAGCCCCTCACCCAGCTGAACCACCGCAACGGATCACATCGCTCTCTAGAGAACCAGAAGGGAATTCACCTTCAACTCGCTCCAGCACTTCATCTTGGTAAGACATACACATATGTTTAATATTAAAATCCAATTATTTAAAGAATATTAGATATGGATACTTATATGTCTGAAACTTTGTCAACACATTTATTACATAGAATTAACTTTTGTTGTAGGAGTGAGGAACCGGCCCTAACTAACATGGACATTTCAACTGGTCATATGGTTCTTGTAAGTATTATTCTTGGTAAAATATATTTGAATGAAAAATTCAGATTTAAAACATTAATTAAACAACGATCAAGTTAATACTATGTTTGAAACATTATCCAGGCGTATATGGAAGACCATCTGCGCAACAAAGATCGCTTAGAACAGGAATGGCGAGCTCTATGTGCGTATGAAGCTGAACCTTGCGCTACCACCGCTGCACTGAAACAGGACAACACTGGCAAGAACCGTTACGCTGACATACTCCCGTATGACCACTCTCGAGTCACTTTGAACTCTCTGTCTAACCATCTTGGATCTGATTATATCAATGCTTCAACTATTGTAAGTATAACTTTACTCGTGTTTAATCATCACTTTTGTAAAGTAGAAAAAAAAGCACCTTTGAATCAACTCGCATAAAAATGTCAGTGGTATATATCGGAAGCTTTAGTACATTTAAACCGTTTAGTACATTTTATCAATGCTTTTATATTAGATATAATTACAAAAATACAAACCTTAATATCTTACAGACGGACCACGACCCGCGCAATCCCGCATACATCGCCGCGGCGGGACCCCTCGCTCAGACCGCGCCCGACTTCTGGCAATTGGTTTGGGAACAAGGCAGCGTGGTCATGGTGATGCTCACTCGTCTCACTGAGAATGGACAACAGCTGTGCCATCGGTACTGGCCTGAAGAGGGATCTGAATTGTACCATATTTATGAGGTATATCAGTTCCTTAAGTTATTAAGTTCCACTAGTTTACTCAACGCTGAATGTGGAAAATGTGTGTGTGTCTTAAAGTTTTTGCTTGTAATAATATAAAATAACAATAATGGAATTTATAATTACTCGCCTTACTTATTATTTTATACTACTGTTCCTTATACTCGTACATAAAGGTAACCAAATGAATGTAAAATAATATATAAAATTTGTTGAAACGAAAAAATAAATGTACTGTCTCTGAAATTTACAAGTACATTAAACAGATGAATATTTTAAAAGCCTACTTTGCTTAATCATTGTCCCAGTAGCATTTATATTTAAGGAACAGAATTTTTGTGCTCATAAAACCTTTGGGAAATTAAGCTTGTGACTTTAAATCTTTATTAAAATACGAAACGAAAAAACGAATAACGAAAGTATACAAAAATATGTATAATTTAAATTATACCTTACCCATCATAGCTTACATAAATCTAGGCCGAATCATATAAATAGGTAGATAACATTCAATCATTGTACTGTTTTCTGATAGCAATTTGTCGTTTTAACTTTTAAATCGATTTGAATATAACAAAGTAGGCAACGGGAACATTGTGTTATGATAATTCCGTTCCCCGCGCACTTGCACCGCGCGTTGTTGAGTGGCGGAATTCAACGCCGCATTTTTCAATGTTGTTCAAAATATTGAATTGAAAGAAATTATTAACAGTAGTGTCTTAACTCCCAAGTTCCCAGGTTCAGGACAGCCCTGCTAAGTGCAGGATACACTTGTGACACTAAAAATGCTAATAAAATGTTACTTTTGTAGGTCCATCTCGTTAGCGAGCACATCTGGTGCGACGACTACCTTGTTCGAAGCTTCTACCTAAAGAACCAACGCACCGGCGAGACTCGTACCGTCACACAATTCCACTTCCTCTCGTGGCCTGAGAACGGAGTACCGTCGTCAACTAAGGCACTGCTTGAGTTTAGGAGGTATTTCTATTCTATAGTTATGGAATAGCATCCTTCATGATAGGTACCCATAAGTATTTTTTCATTTGATAAACTATCTATATCCATAATTTATATTTATGGTATAGTCCTGCTGTAATCTGTAAAACAATCAAGAAGTTTTGGTAGGATTTTCTATGATAAAATAAAGTAGTAAGCTATCTATAAATATTTTTACAGGAAGGTGAATAAGTCGTACCGTGGAAGATCTTGCCCAATCGTAGTACATTGCAGGTTTGTAAATATAATAATATTTTTTTAATTATATAATATTTTTTAATTAATTTATTAATTTTTATAAATATAATATTTTTTAATTATATTATTATTGTTTTATACATCAATTAAAAATATATTATAAGTAAATTGAGACTAGTGGCGTAGAGGAAAAAGAATTCGACTGCACAAGCGACAAGTTTTGGATTCGATTCCCACTCTATGAAGTTTCCTCCCTCTGTTAAGGAGGCAAAACGCAGCGTTAGTTCTGCCACTCAATTTGCAATGCCTATAGAGTTCGGTACAAAATGGGGTAGCAAAGTGTTTTGACACTAGGTTCTGAGGTTCCCTCTGCCTATCCTGCTATGCACGGGATACAGCGTGAATCTAAAAAATAATAATTAAACGTAAATATTACAGTGACGGAGCAGGCCGCAGCGGCACCTACTGTTTAATAGACATGGTCTTAAACCGTATGGCCAAAGGCGCTAAGGAGATAGACATTGCGGCGACCCTCGAGCACATCCGAGACCAGCGTCCACGAACTGTGGCTACTAAACAGCAGTTTGAATTCGTTCTCATGGCCGTCGCTGAGGAGGTAAAGAATGATAGAGATAAACTAAAAGCTAAAAAACAGTATTAGAGATTTTTTCACCCAGTTATTTTTTAACTTGATTTTAAAATATTATAGCTTTGTCACTCTTGTTCAAAAGACCAGTAATAACTGATTTTATAGACATGTTGGTAAATTATTCGTTTAACTTAAATTACAGGTACATGCAATATTAAAGGCTTTACCGGCGCATTTACAACAACTACAAGAGAAGAAAGACAAAGAAAAGGAAAAGGAAAAAGAGAAAGACGGCAATGACAAGGAGAAACCCAACTGAATTACCTTGCTAACATCAACATGATCTTGTTACTTAGAAAAACGAAATTAGTGCCGGTTCTAGTGGAAAATGGTTGCACATTGAAAATAGATGATGCTTTATATTTATGTATCTAATTTTCTTATATTTTATTTACCAGCAGCACTAACGCTAGAGCCGGTTCTAATTACAAAATTACGTTAATCATAATATTGTTTAGAAATGTTTATTAAATCCAGGTTGAGAATTGAGTATTGTTTAAAAAAAAACTGGTACGTTTGAGTTACCAGCTCAAAAAATTATATAATTTGTCTGTGGCATTAAACATAGCAACACTGCTGTTTTATAGGTACTTACTAATTCTCAACTTGGATAGTAGAATTATTACTTTGCTTAATGCTACAATGTTATTTAAAAGTTTATATTATATGACTAATATCATTAAGTATTTACGGGTCTACTTCATCGATGTTGTACGCGAATGAATATTTAACAATTATTTACAATTTTAATCTGAGTGTACCTAATTTTTATAGTTCTCACAATGACTATTTAAAAAGAATGTATTTATAAATCTCAAAGAGCCTACAAATTTGATGTATTTTCTTATGCAACTGTATTGATTATTTAAAATATTCCAAAATATTAACTATCATTAGGGATCATCATAGTCAATTTATCAGGTGTCTACATAGCGACCTATCCATTTTTACTACAACAAATTTTATACTTTTATTACAATTTTCATTTACAATTACTATAATATAATTTATCGAAATTTTAAAATGAATATAAATATATAATAAGTATATAAATAAACATACCTTCCATATTTTAATTACATTATTACCTTACTGTAAATGTATATTACTTAAATTTTATTTGACGCGTACTGACGCTTTGTTAACAAAGATTTGATTCTAGTCATGGATTTAAATTTGTTATTATTAATCGATCTATTTGTTACTATAATATTTGTATAATGAATATTGATTTATATATGAGATTAAGGTAAAAACGACCTAGTACTGTACTTGAATCCCTTAACCTTGCTATTTTTGTAATAAAATTACTATAATTCTAATGAAAAGGAATCTTAGACGAACAATGGCTTTGATAATCATATCCCGAATAACGGTATACCTGATAAATTTAATCATATAAAATTATGAGATATATTTACAGACTAGCAGAAACAATAGAGATCGTAGTACTTATCTGTGTACGATTTATATAAGATTACTATTTATTGCATACTATGGAAAAATGTAAAAAAAAAAAATTACCACAAAATTATAATTGTAGTTTAGATGTAAGAGAAAATATATTTAATCGTATTTCTGTATGAAATTATATGTAGTTTTTATGTGAATGAATTAATTTGTGGATTTGATTTCCTATTAAACATAACAGGTGAAACTACCCGCATTCCCCCTTTGACGTTTGTTCCGGTCCTATTTATTTCTTCCTAATACCAATTTATCATATTATAGTAAAGTAGGTACTAGCTTTTCTCAATTTAAGCGTTAATAGCGTTTAATATCGAACATTGATTTATAATATTAGTACCTAGAAAGTTTCCTGATTTAGAATTCTCTTTATTATAAACTAACATATGATTATAAAAAATATGTTAAAGAATAAACTATACAAAGAAAAATAATAATTAATAATTAATCTAAAGCAGTTTAAGCTAAATGGAAATAAATGGACTTTTAAGATGTCACTTTTTTAAAGTCAATAGCAACTCCTAACTCGAGAGTCCACTGTGACGTTTTTCATTATGTGCTCTATATTTCCACATAGATGCTTAAAATTTCAGCTATACGTTCAAAGATAACAAAGAAAAATGTTTTTTTTATAAAAACATTATCTGATCCTAACAAACGTATCTACTTAATTTTTAAAATTTAAAAGTGTTTATCATAAAAAAAAATAATCTAAAATCCTAGCGCGACGTTGAGTTCCGCCATTCAATACGCAATGCTCCAGGAATTCGGTTTAACACTAGGTTCCTTCTGCCTACCCTGCTGTGTGTGGAATACAGCGTGAAGCTGATTTTATTTTGAATTTTCTCGACAGCAAAAAAATACATAAAATTATATTTGACATCCTTATAACTTAATTACTTGTAATTGGATCTGGTACAATTCCAAACAAGGTTTATGAGTCACACACCAACGTTTTTTATTATCAGCATATCTAGAAAATAGGATAGTCGAGATAAAAGAATATTTTTTTGTCTATCTTCAAAAATAACTAAGATAATAATAATGAAACGTTAAAGCACGGCTCCATAGCAAAATCACGATGCGAAACCCGTGTCGGCGCTTGCCTAGTGCAATAGAGTTACAATTTCAATTGTTTTTTCTTATAGTAAATCTAAAAATAGTAAGTAATACTATTTGAGGCAAGTTGTAACGGGCATAATGTGAGATTGACACGGCGACAGGTTGTGGGTTCGATTTACACGTTTTACCACTATTCTTGTATAAAGGTTATAAATAATTTTTAGTTTGGTGTAACACCAAAAGAAAAATCATTGAATAATGTGACATACGTACAGACATAAATAATCTACCACGGTTCTGTTTTTTAAAGTACCTACCTTTCGAATATGGAAATATAATAAGTAAAATTATAAAGTATAAAAACAAACGAGAATAAAATATGTGACGATTTTACTTGTTTCTTACTTGTATTGTAATTATAATGAATGTAAAGTTATAAAAAAAGATTAAATACGACATTAAGTACGCATTATTAGATTTTATATGTACTTGGCAAATCCTTTAGCAAGTAAACGCTCACGTAGGTACCTATCTGCAATAGATGATATCTAATCTTCTTACATCTAATACAGTGTCATATTATATTATCACTTGCATGTCTCTAGGCCTAGGCGACACATGGTGTTCGCGTGATAGGGGTACGTCATATCTAAAACAAAAACTATTTTATCTTTAAAGGATATTGATACAAAAAAATGTTTCAAATATATTTTAAAACCTTATGTGTTTCTCAGTTTAACTATCCTTATTTTTTATTTTTTACTGAGATTTTTTGTGACTTTCTTGTCATATAACACAAATACAGACGTATCCACAAATACAGTTATAAATTTATTCAAATCCAGTTAGACGTACATAGTGTGGTAAAAATAAACAAAATACTTTTCCCGGCTGCTAAGGAAGGATTATATTTTTCACGCGTATCTTGTACGTATGTAATATTCTTTATTACCTTATATCTCCAGAATTGAGGTATAAGGAATAAAATAAAAATGTATGATTTATGGCCAGTTTTAGAGAGTAAAGCTTGCTCTAAGTGCCATGATAATTTAGAATCCAATTCATACAATTGGCAGTGAAGAATTTTCCTATAGAAAGAGTACGTAATGCTATTGATCTGGCATCAACATTTAAAGGATCAGTCAATGGAGACCACTTAGAATTAGCTTTATATATTTGTAATGGTTAGGTTAGGTTTTATTTTAATTTATTAAACTAACACACTGCAATAGTTGTAAACGTTACATCCAAAAAATTACAGTTTTCTTTGTAACTATATTTATGGTAGGACTAAGTATAATAACATCGAAACAATAAATTAACAAACTAATTTCATTTAATTTTATAAATATAACATAAAACGACAATGACACTTAAAGGCCCTTAACATTTGAATGCAATCTTAATATACATTCAATTTATTACATTTTATCTTATCTTATGATATCTTGCACGGATGATGGAGAATTCCTATTATATTATTCAGATTTCGTCTTTATTACAAACAATTAAAATTGAAAATTTGTTTACAGCTAAACAAACCTGATGCAGACAAATGATTCAATAAAGATATCATGCACTCATCTCTAGTTACGTTTATCTACACTGTGGCGTCTCAGTACTCGGTAGTCGGTGTTTTCATTTGACAAATGTCAACCGTGACATGAACGTGTGACATTTACATTTAAAATGGTGAATATCGGTGTTGCTTTGTGAGTGGGATCCAGTTTCAAAAGTATTACGCCATAGTTAAGGATAATTTGTCAGTTGACATCATCAATATTCAATAATTAGTTTACTTTGTTTTTTTTTAAATATAAATATTAAACAAAAATGATTAGCGGACGCGCGTTACACTTCGTTTTCAAAGTAGCTGATAGAACCCTCACAGCTAAATTCTACAGGGAAATTCTGGGTATGAAGGTAAGATTGCATGTTTTTCCATTAAAACTTTTCATCGGATATTTTCCAAAATATTTGTAAAACCAGTTTAATTTTTGAAATGAATACAAACTTAAAACGCCGGTACAAGTAGAAATGTTCAAGGCCACAAAACTAATTGCATCCGAGAACGAGTAATTTTCTGGAACTAATAAGTGTTCATATAACTAAGTAGTTTATATTGTTATTAAAGTAAGCTATTTTAATTTCAAGGTTTTACGACATGAAGAATTTAGTGAAGGATGTGAGGCTGCTTGCAATGGGTAAGTTTTTGAAATAATTATTGAATAAATTTAAATGCAAGTTACTATGTTTCAATTTTTATGTTACTTTTATATATTATAATATTTTATATTTAGCATAATAATATAAGATGGTGTAATGTTACAGGCCTTATGCTAACCGTTGGAGTAAAACCATGATTGGTTATGGTCCAGAAGATACACACTTTGTTGTGGAATTAACTTATAACTATGGAATAACATATTATGAACAAGGAAATGATTTCCTCGGCCTGACAATTCAATCCAGTGAGAGTTTAAAGCGAGCTGAGGCTGCAAACTGGCCAGTTAAGGAACAGAATGGATTGAAATATATAGAAGCACCTGGTGGATACAAATTTTATATCGTTGACAAACCTCAGCCTGTGGATAAGGGTAAGACAAGGGTGTATACAGAGATATTTTCTGGGGTGGCCTGTATTTTAGCTTTGAACAAATATGTTTATGTAGACATTGTTTAAAATAATTTTTTACATACTTACAAAATAATTCATACATTTTTATAATAAGCAAAATATCTTTATAATTGTGATTGAAATATTGCATAAATTTTTATAATTGTAAACACAACAGGTTGTGAGTTCCATTCTCACTATAGATGAAAATGAAATATTTAATAATTTCATTTGATTGCTTTATTAACAAGGCTAATAAGGCTAAAGTTTATTAAGGTGTATTTAATTTTGAATATATGATTTAGTGGTTAAAGTGCTTGAACATTTCCAATAAGATGACACTAACTCAAATCCCGCTATGTTCAACTACAGACTACAGAATGCATGTTTAAATAAATCTCCATCAGAATAAAATTTCACATTTCAAATTATATGAGTATAATTTTGTTATTATTGATATGGAGTTCTTTTATCTTCAATCATCTTGGAAAATTTTATCATATTTTTAGATCATGTGATATACATGTTGAGTTATACACATATGTTACACATCTGTACTTGACAATGAAAATTCTTTATCCAGTCCATACAAAGAAAATGTTTTTTTGATAATTATGAAGTTTGCTTTGTTATAAGCCAAGTTATTATTTAAATAACTTTGCTTATTAATTGAAATTATTAAAGTTTTATTATTATTATTTTTAATTTTTCTTGTTTTCATATGGGCATACAATTTTTCTTTAGAGACAGCTTTGTTATATATCTGAAAATATTATTTGACTTTAAACATAACTCAATGTCAGTATATAAAACATGTTAAATAATCAACATAATTACTAAATTACATATACATATAGTAAAGAAAAAGATAAAGATGCCTTTAATAATATAATAGGATTTAGATAATTTTAAATGTACTGGTTCTGCTACTGTAAAAATGATAGTTGTGAGTTTGATCCCCACTTGGTAAAATTTATTAGACATTCTCCTATTGAATTACATATAGATTTTATTTATGTTCTTATTGAAATTTTCAGATCCAGTTGTCAAAGTGTCTTTGGCCAGTTCAAATCTGTCAAAATCCATTGCTTATTGGAATGGCTTGTTATCCCTCAAGATCTTCGAAAAGAATAATAAATCTGCAGTCCTTGGATTCAGTGAAGACCAAGCAAAACTTGAATTACTAGATATTGGTGAGTTCAGTAGAAAATTACTCCATTACATTTATATATTATATTTTAGAAATTTAAAATGATATGTACCATTATTATAAGTGGTGATCTGTCCCACAGCTCATTGAAAGCCATATATTGTTATTCCAATTAATATGTTTGTCTTAATATTTCAGTAAAAATCTTATGTGTTATTTCTATTATTTGCTACAGGGGAACCAGTAAACCATGCAAAAGCATATGGCCGCATCGCTTTCTCTTGTCCATTTGACCAACAGCCCATAATTGATCAGAAGATTCAGGAGGCCAAGGGGAAGATACTGACGCCGTTGATCTCTCTGGACACTCCTGGCAAAGCCACTGTCAGGGTCATCATTCTGGCAGACCCTGATGACCATGAAATTTGCTTTGTAGATGATGAGAGCTTCCGTCAGCTATCCCAAGTCGACCCGGCCAGCGATGCCGACTTGGACAAGTACATAAAGTCTGATAAATCACGCTAATTTACAATAATAACAATTGTATTGTCTTTTTTTTTATGTATTACTTGTAAACACGTAAATGCCTTTTATATGTTAGTACGTAATTTTAGTGTGATCAAGTTCAATATCTAAGTATATAGCCCGACAAATACTTTCCGAACACTGGCATGAGTCAAACTCGCGCATGTACAGTCGTGTGCATAATATTCAATAATATTTGCGTTACATTCTACTCTACTTTAGTATAGCTCGTGCTTTCGATAATTTAAAAAGTTCTCGTCGAGCTATATTGTTTACAAGTACAAGTTACTCTATCTAAAAGTATTATATGTTGTCATCTAAAGTCATATTATAATAAAAATTGTGATAGTTTTCTTATACGAGACTCGTATATATTTAAAGAATAATACACAAAAATATCTTGTAGAAGAAAAAAAGTAGAAGCTGTTTTCCAAAATAAAACTACAATACAGTTTTTAAAGTTATATCAATTTAAACAAGAAAAGTATAAAATTTCTAATGTTTCGTTATGCTAACTCATTCTTCTTCATCTTATATTTAAGTGTATCATCGAAATATTAAAACTTATTTAGATTTAAGTTCTTTGTCCATGTGATATTATTGGTGGAAGTTTTCTTACTTAGCATTCCTGATACTATTATTATATTGTTATATTTAATTTTTATATTATCACGAATTTTATTATGCTTTTTCCGCATATGTTCGTTTCTTATGTTTATCTTTAAAAATATAATAAATGTTTCAATAATGATGTTTTTTTTTATTGGAATCTAACGTTCGTCTATAATAATATTTTTTCATAAAAATTTCATAATAAATTTATACGATTACTATTTATAATTAATACGATGACTAGACTTGACTAGATTCCTAGGAATCTAGGTAGTCTAGTAGTAGGAGTGTCCAGGAGGATCCCCCCTATCCTGCTAAATGCGGGACAAAGCGTGAAAAGAATATTAAAAAAAATACAAAATAATATCGTGTGAATACAACTTAACATCGCATGTGGTAGCTAGTAAAACATAAATCGTGTTACGGCATTGCAGCGTGAGGCAAACGACTTGATCGTATCGATCAAACAGATCCCTAGCACTAATGAAAATCCTATTATTTATATTTATTGCCTAAATTTAAATATACTTTTATATTGTAAAATTCATTTTGGAAGATAAAATGGTTTATTTGAAATACATATTACATACTAAATAAAAAAATATCTGTATATCCAAAATTTGAACCTTAAAGGCACGATAAAAGATTTAATTTTTACACTTTGTGTTAGAAAAAGGAAACTGAAATAAATGATTGGGTAATATTGATAAAGTCAATTAATTTACTTATAAATAATGTAGAATATTCCTCGAGAATTTCAACCCAAGACGCCAAGAGCAACCCAATTGCTTCGTCGTGGCTTTTAATACAATATTTTTTGTTTTAAAATTGTTTAAAGAGAAATTGTTGGTAAAACCGATCAATAAAAATATTAAGCTTAAAAATATTAAATATAGATAGGTAAAAATCTTAAGTATTTATATTTTTCAGATATTTATACTATAGAAAACGTCTAACGATCCTGCTAAGTAGTTTTAACTCAATTAATTTTATCTATAACTGATTTCTGAGATACTTTCTACTCAGGCTTGATCTATCGCCGTAGATAATCGCCTACGCTCCCGATACGATAGTACGATAAGGTTCGTAAGTGGGTGGTGGGTAGTCGGCGAATGGCGAAACTACGGTATCGCGTGTCGGCCGCCGTGCTCGTTTTACTGCTCGATTGTCATGGTTTCGTTTAATATATGGCTTCAAATCTCGTATTTTATACAACATGATGATTTGGAAATATTAGTATTGTCCTTCTGCCTACCCTGCTATGTGCGGGATACAGCGTGAAAATAAAAAAATAAAAGTTTTCTATAGCACTGCGTAACCTAAATTCGCACTTTAGCCACTCTTTTCTTTATATATCTATTGACAAGTAGAGGAATTTGCGGATGTTTAATGTTTTGATTCATATAAATTTCTTAAAGCTTAAAACAATATGTAGCTATATAAAAATTTGTAGTTTCTTTTAAAATTTGTAATAACCGACTTTATAATATGTACATAAATGATATCTTAAAAATGTGAAATAATTATTCATCGAATCTATTTATTACTAATTATAAAATTTTACCTATACAAAAATTTAAGTAATAATTTCCAAAGATTCTAATTACAGGCCGCATACCTTGAAAGTTATTTATAAATGTTTAATGACGTGCTTAAAGTTTATGAAGTTTAAACCACTGCAATTAGAGCATGAAAATTAAATTTTAAGAGCAAATTACGAATAAATTTAGCTTTTGAAAAAAATATAAGGGTATAGGTATAATATATGTTGCATTTATGAAAACTAGAATATTTTTGATTAACAGCTTGTTTGTTATCCTACATTATTAATTATTATTTACTAAATGACAAACATATTAAACTCAAAATAACAATAAAACATTTATTTTACATTTTACATTAATGTATGACGATGTATGATGTACGGGATACAGCATACCGATATAGAGGGTAGGCAGAGGGAATCTTGGAACCGTGTTAAGACACTCCGTTCCCCACTTTCCACCGGATTTTCGGAATTTAACGCCGTCCTTCGCCGTGTGATTAAAATAAAATGTAAACAATGGTAAAGAATATTGAACAAAATTAAATAACATAAAGCAATCTAGCCTCGATCTACTTACAGCAGTCAGCAAGTAAGAAAAAATAATTACATCTGTACCAAAAAATATATGTGATTATTTAGAGAATTTTTCCTAAGGATTGATATAAAAAATAATATAATTTTTAAAAAAGATTGAGTTTTTCCATGGTATACCTATTTAACAAGTATTTCAGCAAAGAAAATAAGTAGATATGTATGAGATAGTAGGTCATCGAATTCAGAGAGCTCATATTATATATTTTTTCTAGAACGGAAGGATAATTAAGAACCATAAGAATAAATCCATTGTCGTACAAAAATAAGAGTGGCAGGATGTTCACGCAACGCTATTTTGTATAAATATGAGTCGTATTTTCAAGGATTTAAAAGCTAACTAATTCGAGAGCTGTTTTAAATCTTGACTCTATAAATGCATTTAATTAATGCAAATGCATAGCGACGCCAAGTAATATTTTTCTTTGTTGTCTTTTATACATAAAAATACTATATTATAGTACTAGTAAATGGCAAAAGTACTACTAATTAAGATATGAATCATTGTTCGACTAGATATATTTAATATACTCTATCGCAATCATCGGCCTGAACTTGAGAATAAATAAGGCAACAAAGAAATCAATACTAACCACTCAAGGATAGGTAGAGACATTAGCAGTAAGATACGGTCTTAGTAGAGACAATCGTTGTACGTTACGTACGCATTGTTACGCTAGTAAATATTGTAGGTTAAGTATATAAACTTGAAGGTTGTATACTTGAAGGTTATATAATTATACTGCACAATGGCCTCAGCTACGGCGTTAACTTAAGTTAAAACGAACCAGAGCGGGTGTGCGTCCGTGGTATCACGTCGATAATAGATCCGCGAATAATAAATTTCATCGTAATCGAGAAAGTCTGATCAATCCGCTCCGAGGGCGGAATATTTCTATCGCAATCATCGGTCTGAACTTGAG